>JARYGA010027851.1:0-25531 GCA_030545235.1 Helianthus tuberosus
TTTTTCCCCGATTATTTATTTCACAATTAGGGATAAAACCCCGATAATTTACAATAGTAAGTTTTTACTAGAAAAGCGTGATATTACAAAATCATTTATTTAGTTTATATTGAGCCACTATCAGTCAGCTTGAGATGCTTCCCAGTACTTTTCCTGAATTACAACAGATCACCTGAAACATGTTTGAAAAAGGTTTTGTCAGCGGGAAATACTGAGTGAGTTCATTCATTTTGCTAAAATGACACATTTGTTATAATTTACAGTATTAAGAGCGATTACAATGTTTCTGATATCAATCCAACTACCCACGGTACTTGCCACTCGACCCATTGGCCCATTCGTCCAATGGTGTCTGTGACTATGGTCATATCCCCCATTGGCTGCCCCAATGGTGACGATTATCAAGTAATGTATACAAAACCCCACATACCGGCTGTAACTTGGTGATTACAAAGACTTAATCCCCGTAATTATAACTTTGAAAATAACATGCTTTTATAAATAAATTTGATAAAAAGAGAGAATGACTCACATTGCTGATTTAATATGGTCAGAGTCTAATCTATGGTTTAGCCTTGTTAACCTAATATAGATAATGCACACAAAACTGGGTTAGTAATCAATCCAGCAATTACGATAATTTACGAGATCAAATTATCACAATGAATGATCAAATGCAATACTTTGTCCATCGAATTAACGATGATCCGTTGAATTAACAACGAACGACAAGGTATAATACTTTACCTATCGAATTAACGACAATCCGTTGAATTAACAACGAACGATAAAGTATAATACTTTACCTATCGAATTAACGACAATCCGTCAAATTAATGACGAATGATAAAGTATAACCCTAATGTGGGCGGCATTTAAACATGCATTGGATATCTTGATCTTCGGATAAATGAATCGTAGCAGCGATTGTACTAATACCCTGTTTTGTAGCAGAATTTCGATACCCGGGGGTGAAATTGAAGTAAACAGAACGTAAAGCAGTGTATTTGTGAGATTTGGGTCGACGTAAAATGTTCAGAATTCGACTACCAGTGTCTGCTATTTATAGGTGAAAATTTGGAAGCCCTGCGCATCGTAGCCAAATATCCCCTGCGCATCGTATGCCATTTAAACTGGCTGCGCATCGTAGGGCATGTTTTGCTACGGTGCGTATGGGTTGAAAAATAGGCCTATAGACTAGCCACGACTGGGACTAGCCTTGGTGAGTCAGTATTTTCAATTTTCAGTAACTTGACAACGAATTTTAAAGATAATTATCAACTAGGGTTTACCCCCCTTGAGTTTTAGGGGCCCTAATCCTGATTCTGAAAATTATGAAAATTTCAGGGTTTGTTCAGAATCACTTGGGTCTCTTAATTAGGGTTTCCTTTTAGACTAATTAATACATTAAATAGTACTTTTGATGAGAGTTGTTACATTAACCGCATCCGAGTTCAGTTTTTGATATTACAATGTAAGCACCACGATCTGCATTCTGCCTGCTTGATCTAAGAATGTACAAAAACTCAACCGGCATATGATAGAAACTTCAAACACCCCACTGGTTAACTTCAAATCCGTGATTCCCCTTGAAGATCTGATATGCCGTTTACCGTGATCCACGTTAACGAACCATAAGAATGACAGATTCGTGTAAACGGTATTCTCCACAATCAGCAAATCTTCATCGGAAAACAAATCATCTGGTAATGTAATCCGATCTCCGAAGCATTCATCCACAATCAGATTCATTTCCTCGGATAATCTAGATCTTAGAAGCTATCATCCACGACCACTCTCAGATCTCCGATGCTCGATCAGATATCAACACCTCGGATCATCTTGATCTCGGAAGTCTTCACTCACGATCAGATTCACATTCCCCCTGACAATCTGAAGTCGAAACTACCCGAATATAGTTGCAGTGTCACAAATTTCAAAAATGCCGGAATTTCAACATACGACATTGAAATTTTGATTCCCCCTCATTTTTGCAAATTCTGACTTCTCCATCACTGAATTCCCCCTCAAGCTGAATTCAGTTTTCTGTTCTCTTCTCCGAAAAACTTGACCAACCCAGAATATCACAATATTCGCCACAATTGTCAGTTTTTCGTCGTTGCGGGTTTTATGTTTTGGCCCATAAATAGTCAGATACCTTGAAAGAAAAACTTTCGGCACCAGTATCATGACTACCCCACTAATTTCCAAAATCTAAGATCGCATCACCAAATTTGTTCACTGAAGCCCCCGACGGTGTCCCCGAACAACCTAGCTTGGTCGTTAAAAAACCCGAAAAAATTGACAATCACCAAATTTTTATGGAGACTCTCCTCGTCGTTGCAATAAAAAAATGCCTTTTTTTTAGGCATTTGATCATCTGGTCGAGTGTCGAGTGTCGGATGGTCATCCGATCGGATTGCCATCCGATCGGATTGCCACTCGATTGAAGGAGAAAGGTGGGCAGACTTGTGTTTGTGGATCGGATGGTCATCCGATAGGATTGCCATCCGATCGGGTTGCCATTCGATTGAAAACAACTTAACTTTCAAACACCCCATAGTGACATGGATCGGATGGTCATCCGATCGGATTGCCATCCGATCGGATTGTCATCCGATTGAAAGCATCTTCAATAAACCTTCAAGTATGATGGTGATATGGATCGGATGGTCATCCGATCGGGTTGCCATCCGATCGGATTAGTTCTAATAGCTCAAGAACACTCCAAATCACGTTTTTTCGATCAAGAATCTTTATTACTGTGAATTTGATGATGAAACTTCATAGGATTGTTCGCGAGTCAATTCCGCACAGATTGATGTGTTCAATTTCAAAATCCATCTGTGAATCGACCTTTATTTTGATGATTTTCTCTGTTTAACGTCAAAACTCCCGTTTAACCCAAAATTGATGAGCTTTGGGTGATTTAACCGACTGTTAGATCGATTAAATCAGTACCGTAGCTCTGATACCACTGCTGATTCCAGGATCCGGTGAGTTCGACGGAGCTTCGGTCCCGAAACGACGTGTTCGGTGTGATTATTACGACTAAGAAAGGAGTAGAAGATAGATAGAACACCGAGCAGTCAATTTCAATCTGGTCTCTATTGATTATTCGACGTTACAGCACCACGAGACCAGTTGGACAGCATGTCCCCTCTGGGAACCAAAAGCTTGTCCAAATGGAACCCCAAGGTCCCTATTTATAGACATCCACACATGTGTCCATCCATTCGGATTGCCATCCGACCGGATGGTCATCCGGCCGGATTGCCATCCGTCCGGATGGACCTTGACATTTACAAAACCTGTCCAACTTTCTCCTATTCTATACAATATTCAACACACTCTCTATCTAACTATTCGCACAGTGGCAGACGTACGGAATATGCACCAACAGTATTAATGACTTTAATAACTAGTTTCTTATGTTGAAAAGTGAAACTTCTATATCATTTGTCCGTGGTGTCTTGGCATTACTTTACTGTCTATATAAAGTAAAAGATTTTCACCATTCATATCTCTATGGTCTATACCTGGTCGGGGGTTAAGGGAATGGTTTAGTAAGGTTCTTGCCTTGTTCAGTGTATAGATCCTGCAATGACCTGGGTCAAGCTTACTTGGACCTCCTTCAATACCCACTGGTATTGTATGGCGGGGGTGCGAATGGCTTGATCCCCTCATATGTAAACTATTATTAATACATTAAACCGGCTACTTGGGATTGTATCCATGCTGACTCAAACCACTTAGCCGAGGGTAACGTCACCTTCAAAAGAGGGGCCTACCACTTTTCGCATTAACAACTTAACTAATTATCTTTCAATATTCCGACCCTTTGGGATTGTATCCCTGCTGACTCAAACCACTGGGTTGAGGGTAACGTCACCTTCAAAAGAGGGGCCTACTACTATAACTAAGATAATCTCTTAAAAAGTGCAAAAGTGCAGAAATAATCAAATGATACATTAAAGGCGAGTCGGATCCACGTGATTCATCTCGTCTATCTGTTTTTATTTTTTATTTTTGTTTTAGCATTTTTAGTTTTTTTTTTATTTTGATTTTTTCATGCTTAAAACTTTTTCTAAAAATTTTAGTTTGATTAGACGTTGAGGATAAACCGGTACTAAAAGCTCTTGTGTCCTTGGACGATCTCGGTATCTTACCAACACTATACTACGCTTACGATGGGTGCACTTGCTCATGTGTGTGTTTAGTGTTAGTAAAATATCGTGTTTTATAAATTTAAAACTTGACTAATGTGTAAAATGGGCTTAAAATATCAATAAAAACATATCGCACCTAACGCACACCAAGTTTTTGGCGCCGCTGCCGGGGACACAAGGATTTTGAGAAAGTTAGGAATCAACGGCCTAATCATTTTTCTTGTTTTTCTATTTTTTAGGAGTTTTTTCTTAATTTTTCAGCTTCTGCAGACTTCAGCACGGGGACGTGCCCGCTGAACACTCCTCGTGCCCAATTTTTGTTACTGGCAATCCTGTTTTAAGTCAGACAGTAGCTGAACACGAGGCCGTACCCACTGAACACGCCCCCGTGACCAAGCTTCAGATACTGAAAACAGAACCGTAAGATCACGAAGGTTGGTAATTTCTGACAAAAACATGAGTGATATTGATTATTTCTACTTTCGCTCCTCTTATGGTGCGTGGTGTCAAATATGTGGTGGATCACACAAAGATTTAAGGTGTTATTTTCTAAATTACACTCCCCACTAAATAGACCCATCGTTTTTCTGTAACTTTAAGATGGGCGAAAGTAAAAACAAGCCATATCTCTTTCCCGAATGCCCTCAACCATTTCTTTTGGATGACATGATTTTAGAATTATGTCAGTTCGATGAAATAATTCTCCAATTATTAGAACAAGTTGAGACAGATACAAGCTATTTATCTCAAGACGATAATGAAGGAGAATCATTGGGGACGCATTCGAAATCTAACAACATCGTAGATCCCGAAAGCACCTCTAATTCTTGTGAGGATTTGGGCGATAGTCGTCCCTGTGTCGATTGTGCCATGAAGGACTCTCCATCGGTTTCCGCCGATGCGTTCATAGACCTGAGCGATTCGACATATACCTTCTTTAACGAGAGCCCAGATAAGGGGAATAAAGGTTGGCTTCGCCCACCGGTATTTAGTTTAGGTTTTACCCTGTCCGATAACCTCTTGTGTTCTTGTCTAAAGCAAGGGCAATTAAGGTACCTCAGGCACTTCGGTGTGTTCCATCCAGTAAGGAACCACCCGATCCGGATAAATTCCTCAAAAATAAGACAAAAACTCTCTAGCCACGGGGCCGTGTCCAGGTCAACACGTCCCGCGCCCACCTAAAAATTGACCACGGGGTCGTTTCCAGGCCAACACGCCCCGTGCTCAAAATACGGACAAAAATGTGTCAGAGTCTTGTCTGACCACGTGGCCATGTCCAGCGGACACGGGGCTGTGGTCAGCACGCTGTCGTTTTCTATAAAGTCAGCAATATTCCTGCACATTTTGGCCCATTCCAAAGACAAAGATCTGGTGGGATCTTCACATATACCCTACAAGGTATATTCCAAAGAAGGTTCTCAACAACCATCTTGTCTTTACTACTTTTGTCTATTGCCTTCTTCTTTAAAACTCCTCAAAACCTCCATTAAAGCTTGAAACCTCCATGTTTTCAAGCTTTATTGTAATGTCTGCTAGGTTTTTAACAAAGGAATCTTATCAAAAATAAGTTTTACAACACTGTTTTAAGTTATTTCTCCTTAGAAATGTCCCAAGGTTCAGAAAAATAATTTAAAACTATAAGATTTCTGAGTTGAAAAATCTGCAGATTGGTGGCCACGGGGCCGTGCTCAGCGAGCACGGGGCCGTGGCCGGAGTTACTGTTTCATTAATTTGAACTTTTCGACTTGTTTTCTTAGAATGTCGAGCCGGAACAGCGAAGCATCCTCAGCTCACTCAAGGAACGATCGAAGGGGAAGAAGAACATCGGTGGAAGACTCATTGGTCAACTATGTGTATGCCTTGCGGGAAGCCATTGATGAGATGACGGGAGTGGAAGAAGCCTTAATTGACCGTATTAACCATTTGTCGGTGGGTTTAGAGGGTTGCCTTCAAGAAGTCAACCTTTTGCACCCAAGGTTGAATATTCTTGCTTCTCCTCCCATGGTGCCAATCATTGCACAAAGAGGGTGGAATGTTGTGCCAGAAGTCATTATTCCAGCCGAATGGCATGTCATGACTCCGGAACCTCCTCTAAACATACTACACGGGGTTCCGTTAGCCGTCGCACCTCCTCCGCAAGACATTGTTGAGACTGAGCCTGCCTTCTTTCTTCCTAGGGAGATAAAGGAATGGCTCAACGACATTTAAAAGACATCCCTTGGCTCCGAGTTCTAAGTACCGGAAAGACATTTCTGGGTTTTTGTCATTCCTACAATAAGGGTAGAACTCTTTAGTGATTTCCTGCGTTCTTTGACCTATCTATCTTAGGATCTTGTAGTTTTTCATTTTTAGGAACTTTATTTTCAATTTTTTAGGATATTTGTAATTGTCGTTTTAAATGAATGATGGTTTTTAATTATTTAATGGTGTTTGGATGATGTTGTAAAAGTTGAATCCACTCGAAAAGGTGGAGATTACCAAGGGAAAGAATGAACCACACCCCATGCACAAAAACAGAACCCCCTGACAATTTTCCAGCATTACAGCAAATTCAGCATGGGGTCGTGCTCAGCCAACATGCCCCTGTGCCCAAGGTTTTGCAGAAAATGCCCAGTTCAGGTGACTGGACACGGGGCCATGCTCACTGAACACGCCCCTGTGTCCAGCCTTCTGTTTAATTATGATACTGGCAATCTGTGTCGTAACCCCCGACCCCTGCCTCGGGAGGCGAGCGGCCGCGGCCTACTCAGAGATGGTGGTATCGGTGTTTATCATTATTTGGCAGCGGAAATTTCATCAGGACCGTAGTTAGGAAATATTTTATCAGAGTAAAATACCACACTTTTATATTAATAAACACATGGGTAAAACCCAAGTTTCTGTTACAAACATGTTTATAGGGATAAACCCTATTTTATTGAATAAAACATCTTTCTTTATTAGGTAACTTTTATAGCCACATTTTTTCAAGCCTTCAGTGCTCTTCAGCTGACTTCTAATTTGGCTTTCACATTTTGTTACCTGAAACGCGTTTAAAACCATTTTGCCAGTGGTAAATACTGGTGAGTGAATCCCAATTTAATCAAGACAGATTTTTATCCTTGTACAGTATTGAGGGCAATCAACAGTTACATTTGTTTATTTATTCTACCTTAATTACCACCCACGGTACTGTCGACCCGACTTGTGGTCATGTTACTACTCACAGTGTAGTAACAAATTTTGTATACAAAACCCCAACATACCGACGATAATTGTAGAATTTACAAATACTCAATCACTGTTAATCATAATGTAAAACATTTGAGGTTTTGTAAAAACAGTTTACAAAAAGGAGATTACTCACATTGCTAGTTTAGACTTTTCCTGATGGTTTCCTGGTTATAATCTAATAATTTAAACAAAGCACATACGTTAGTATCATAACCCAATATTTACATTAGTAATACCCTCCCCGAGACAGAACTCCAAGGACTACGTCGGGCAGAACCTCGACAGTCGTTACGGAGCACTAGATCAATCGGGCAGCGTATCTAATACGTAACTGGGGTTATAATACTTAAAACGGGGCAGAACTTCGTTAATTAGGGGGGTATTATACCCGGAAATTGTGTATACTATGCAGAATTTTGAGAGAGAAAGTTGTGTGTGAGCGTCGGAATTTGAAAGCTGATCAATCTCATATATTGGGCTGGAACAGGGGGTCCTCGCGCCCCGCGTAAGCCGAAGGTATCACCTTCGCGGCCCGCAACGTAGGCCGGGTAGGCCCTAGCCATGTCGGGTCACACGCATAGACTCGCCACGATCACGCCACGTGGCAGCACCGGGTGAGGCTGCGTAGCTAGGTTGTCGCGCCCCGCGTAGCCCGAAGACAAGGTCTTCGCGGCCCGCGAGCGACCTTCTGATTTTGTTTTTATTTAAATTAAATAAAATTAAAAGCATTTAAGGCCATTTATCGTATACGGGGTGTATTTTAAAACATATAGGGACACTCTAAACATATTAGGGGTATTGGAAATATTTTAGGAGGGTTGTTATATCCTCCTCACCTTAATTTAGAACCCGTCCTCGAGGTCTACTAGAACAGGTGTGGATATTTCCTTTGCATCTCTGATTCAAGCTCCCATGTGTAATCTGGTCCTCTCTTGAAATCCCACTTCACTTTGACTAGAACTAATATCTTATGTTTGAGATTCTTGATTTTACTGTCCTCAATTTGTAGAGGCTTTTCTAGAAACTTAAGCTTTTCATTTACCTCTATATCCTTAAGAGGTACCACTAATGATTCATCGGCTAAACACTTTTTGAGATTGCATACATGAAATACATCATGTATCCCTGCCATTTCCTCTGGCAGTTGTAGCTGATAAGCTACTGGTCCTATTCTTCTGATAATCTCAAAAGGTCCAACATACTTGGGGCTTAGCTTTCCCCTTTTGATGAATCTGACAACTCCTTTCCAAGGAGAGACTTTCAATAGTACTTTGTCTCCTACCTGGAATTCCAACGGCTTTCGCCTGTTATCAGCATAACTCTTTTGTCGATCGCGTGCTGCTTTTAGTCTTTCCTTGACTTGAATGATTTTTTCCGTTGTTTCTTGTACTATCTCGGGTCCAGATAGTTGCTTTTCTCCAATCTCTGCCCAACAGACTGGAGTTTGGCACTTTCGTCCATAAAGTGTTTCAAATGGTGCAACATTGATACTGGTATGATAGATGTTATTGTAAGAAAATTCTATTAATGGTAAGTGACCGTCCCAACTTCCTCCGAAGTCAATTACACAAGCTCTAAGCATGTCTTCCATTGTCTGAATTGTCCTTTCGCTTTGTCCGTCTGTTTGTGGATGATAAGCGGTGCTTAGATTTAGCTTGGTTCCCATTGCTTTTTGGAAACTTGTCCAAAAATGAGAGGTAAAATGGCTATCTCTATCAGAAACAATTGATAAAGGAATACCATGTAATGAAACTATTTCATTTACATACAATTTGGCTAATTGTTCCATACCGAATGTTTCTTTCATTGGTAGGAAATGAGCAGACTTGGTTAACCTATCTACAATCACCCAGATTGTATCATTACCTTTTCGTGTTTTGGCTAATTTGGTAACAAAGTCCATATTTATCAATTCCCATTTCCATACTGGCAGTTCCAATTGTTGCAGCAAACCTGAGGGTTTCTGTCGCAACCCCCGTCCCCTAACAAACCCGGGAACGGGCGGCCGCGGCCAGTTTCGGTGGTATCTGTATTTTATCCATTTTGGTAGCGGAAATTTCATCAGGACCGTAGTTAGGAAATATTTTATCAGAGTAAAATACCACACTTTCATAATATTAAACACGTGGGAAAAATCCCAAGTTTTAAGTACACACATTCTCATAGGGGTAAACCCTATTTTATTTAATAAAACATCTCTTTATTTTTAGGTAACTTTATTGCCACTTTTCCAAGCCTTCAGTGCTGTACAACTGGCTTCTATTTGGCTTTCACATTTTGTTACCTGAAACGCGTTTAAAAACATTTTGTCAGTGGGAAATACTGGTGAGTGAATCCCAATTTAATCAAGTTTAATAAAAACCATTGTACAGTATTGAGGGTGGTCACGCAATTACATTTGTTTCCATCTATTCAATTACCACCCACGGTACTGTCAACCCAACTTCTGGTCATGTTACTCCTCGCAAGGTAGTAACAAATTTTGTATACAAATACTCAATAACTGTTTAATATATTATTAATTGTGTGAGGTTTTGTAAAAACAATTTGCAAAAAGGAGATTACTCACATTGCTGTCTTAGGTTTTCTGTAAGGGATTCCTGGTGATTATCTATAATTTACACAAATGCATACACGTTAGTATAATAACCCTTAATATTTACATTAGGAATACCCTCCCCGAGATGGCATTCCAACGACTACGTCGGGCAGAACCACGACAGCCGTTACGGAACCCTGGATCCATCGGGCAGCGTATCTAATATGTAACCGGGGTTATGATACTTACAACGGAGCAGAACTTCGTTATTTAGGGGGGTATTATACCCGAGTATAGCTTATACTATGTGAATTTTCGAGAGAGAAAATAAATTTGAACGGTTTGAATGAACTGCCGATGCCTGCTATTTATAGGGCTGCTTTTGGGTTTTGTCGTGCCCCGCGTAGCATTACTCCAGGGCTTACGGGGCCCGCGAGGCTCCCTAGGGTAGGCCCTAGGGTTGCTGAGTCGGACACTAGGCACAACACGACTGAGACACGTGGCGGCCTGGGGGTTCGCCTGAGATTTGAGTTACGCGCCCCGCGAGAGACCATAAAAACTTGTTTTTATTTAATTTTTATAAAAATAAAGGTATTGGGTCCGTTTTCGCGTATGGGGTATATTTTAAGACATATTGGGATATTTTAATATATATATTAGGGTGTCGAAAATATTTTGGAGGGTTGTTATATCCTCCCCACCTTGTTTTAGAACTCGTCCTCGAGGTCTACTGGAATAAGTGCGGGTATTTCCTTTGCATTTCTGATTCAAGCTCCCATGTGTATTCTGGTCCTCTTTTGGAGTCCCATTTCACTTTGACCAGAACTAATCTCTTGTGTTTAAGATTCTTGACTTTCCAGTCTTCAATCTGTAGAGGTCTTTCTACAAATTTTAACTGCTCATTTAGCTCTATATCTTTAAGAGGTACCATCAGTGATTCATCAGCTAAGCATTTCTTCAGATTAGACACATGAAATACATCATGTATTCCTGCCATTTCCTCTGGCAGTTGTAGCTGATAGGCTACAGGTCCTATTCTTCTAACAATCTCAAAAGGTCCAACATACCTGGGACTTAGCTTTCCCCTCTTGATGAATCTTACCACTCCTTTCCAATGAGAGACTTTCAATAATACTTTATCACCTACCTGAAATTCCAATGGTTTTCGCCTATTATAAGCATAACTCTTTTGTCGATCACGTGTTGTTTTCAGTCGTTCCTTGACTTGAATGATCTTGTCAGTTGTTTCCTGTACTATTTCAGGTCCGGATAATTGCTTTTCCCCAATTTATGCCCAACAAACTGGGGTTCGGCACTTTCTTCCATAAAGTGCTTCGAATGGTGCAGCATTGATACTTGTGTGGTAACTGTTATTATAAGAAAATTCTATAAATGGTAAGTGATCATCCCAATTACCTCCGAAATCAATTACACAAGCTCTAAGCATATCCTTCATTGTCTGAATATTCCTTTCGCTTTGTCCGTCCGTTTGAGGATGATAAGCGGTGCTTAGATTCAGCTTGGTTCCCATGGCTTTTTGGAAACTTGTCCAAAAATGAGAGGTAAAATGGCTATCCCTATCAGACACAATTGACAAAGGAATTCCATGTAATGAAACTATTTCATTTACATACAATTTAGCTAACTGTTCCATATTGAAAGTTTCCTTCATCGGTAGAAAATGGGCTGACTTAGTTAGCCTGTCTACAATCACCCAGATTGTATCATTACCTTTTCTTGTTTTGGGTAATTTGGTAAAAAAATCCATTGTTATTAATTCCCATTTCCACACTGGCATCTCTAATGGCTGCAACAAACCTGAGGGTTTCTGATGCTCAGATTTAACTTGTGAGCAGGTTAAACATTTAGAAACATAAGCTGCTATATCCTTCTTTATTCCTATCCACCAAAAATTCTTTCTTAAATCCTGATACATCTTATCACTTCCAGGATGCATCGTATACTTAGACTTATGGGCTTCTTCTAATATACGATGGCGTAGGTTTCCTAATTTAGGTATCCGCATTCTTTTCTTATGGAATCTCCAAATTCCATCTGTTCCTTGTTCTAATTCTTTAATCATACCTTTCAATTTCTCAGTATCATCCTTGATTACTGATTCTTGTGCTTTTCTAATCTGCTCATTTAAATCCACTTGTAGATTTAATTTAAGAGAACCTACCCTTTTTGGCTTTTCGTGATACTTTCGACTTAAAGCATCGGCTACTACATTAGCCTTTCCTGCATGATACTGGATATCACAATCATAATTACTAAGCATCTCCATCCAGCGTCTTTGTCTCATATTCAACTCCTTTTGCCCAAAAACATATCTTAAACTCTTATGATCAGTGAAAATAGTGAACTTACTACCGTAAAGGTAATGTCTCCAAATTTTCAGGGAAAAAATTATAGCTCCTAATTCTAAATCATGAGTGGAATAATTCTCTTCATGATTCTTAAGTTGTCTAGATGCGTTAGCTATAACTTTTTGGCGTTGCATCAACACACACCCATAACCTAACTTAGAAGCATCATAATAGACTACAAAGTCTTCAGTTCCTTCTGGTAACGCTAGTATGGGTACGTGGGTTAATCTTTGCTTAAGAATTTTAAATGCTTCTTCTTGTTTCGATCCCCATTCAAACTTAACAGATTTACAGGTTAGCTTAGTTAAGGGAATGGCTATTCTAGAAAAACCTCGAATAAATCTTCTATAATAACCGGCCAATCCTAAGAAACTTCTAACCTCGGTTGGTGACTCAGGGGTTTTCCATTTAGTAATCGCTTCGATCTTAATGGGATCCACATGAATTCCTTCATTATCGACTAAGTGTCCAAGAAACTGTACCTGTTCTAACCAAAACTCGCACTTCGAAAACTTAGCATAAAGCTTTTCTTTCCTTAGTAAACTTAAAAGTGCGTGCAAATGCTTTGCATGTTCCTCTTTACTCTTAGAGTAAATGAGAATATCATCTATAAAAACAATTATGAATTTATCCAAATATGGCTTACATATTCGGTTCATCATGTCCATAAATGCAGCTGGGGCATTGGTTAGACCAAATGGCATGATAGTAAATTCATAATGGCTATACCTTGTTCTAAATGCGGTCTTAGGAATGTCCTCTTCCTGTACCTTTAATTGATGATATCCTGACCGTAAATCGATTTTAGAGAAAAATCGAGCTCCTTGCAATTGATCGAACAGATCATCGATCCTTGGTAATGGATACCGATTCTTAATTGTGACCTTGTTCAGTTCACGGTAGTCGATGCACATACGCATCGATCCGTCTTTCTTTTTAACGAATAAAATCGGTGCTCCCCATGGTGATGAACTTGGCTGTATGAATCCTTTCTCTAATAATTAGTCTAATTGTTTCTTCAGTTCCTGCATTTCTACGGGTGCCAAGTGATAGGGTGCTTTAGCAATTGGTGTTGTCCCTGGTAGTAGGTGGATTCTGAATTCAACTTCCCTGTCTGGCGGTAGTCCTGGCAATTCTTCTGGAAATATATCTGAAAACTGAGACACTACTGGAATGTCTTTTAGTTCTTTTCCTTTAGTGTTAGTGATTATAGAAATCAAATACACTAATGATCCTTTTCTTATATAACTTGTTGTTTTCATCACAGAGATGAATTTGGTGGACTTAGATGGTTTATCTCCTTTAATTGTGATCTTTTCACCCCTTGGTGAATTTACTTGAATTGACTTTTGATCACATAAAATACTAGCTTTATTGGCTATTAACCAATCCATTCCTAATACGACATCAAATCCTGCCAGACTCATTGGGTAAATGTTTGCAATAAACTTTTGATTTAAAAATTCTATTCTTGCTCCCTGCAAGATTTCAGAAATCCTAACGGTTTCTCCATTTGCTGTCTCTACCAGACATTCTTGTGGGAGTTTAGTTAATGATTGATTAAGAAGTTTGCAAAACGAAGTATTAATAAAACTTTGGTTCGCACCAGAGTCAAATAATACTTTAGCAAAAACATCATTAACTAAAAACGTACCAGCTATTACGTCTGGAATCATTTTAGCCTCATCTGCAGTCAGAACAAATGCTCTAGCATTTTTGGTATTCTTGTTGTTCATGGCTGGAGCTAGTTTCGGACAATTCGGCTTGATGTGACCTTTTTCTCCACAGTTGAAGCACATTCCATTATTAGGCTTCCTTCTGCAGTCTTCCTCCTTGTGCCCTGGTAACTTGCAGAAATTGCAGTAAGTGGAGCATTTTCCCGAATGCTTTTTCTTGCAAGCCTTGCAGTAGGGTGCAAGGTAGAACCTACATTTCTCCCACGGTTGGAATTTCCATAACGAAATTCTTGAGTAAGCCTTTGAGCAAGGTTTCTCCTCTGGTCTTCTTCTCGAGTACGGACTAATCCATCAGTCAAGGTATTGGCTAGTTCTACAGCTTCTTCTATGGTTTGGGGTCTAGCTGCCTTGACTACATGCCTAATCTCCCCGATTAATCCCCAGATGTAACGAGAGATTAATACTGGTTCTGGCGATGCAAGGGTTGGTACTATTCTAGCATATTCGAAGAATGTAGTAGTATAACCCTTACTATCTACTCCAGTCATCCTAAGGTTTAAGAACTTATTTGCTATATGTTCTTTTTCATTGGGATGGCACAATTTCCTTTCCACCATATTCTTAAATTCCTCCCATTCCATATTGTAAACCCTATCACTTCCCCTAGACTGGAGGATAGTGTTCCACCATTCTAAGGCTGAGTTCTTAAACAGATTGGAAGCAAACATTATCTTATCTTCTTCCGCGCACTTGCTTATTTTTAAGAATGCCTCAGTCTTTTCTATCCAGCGTAGAGCTGCAATGGGTCCTTCATTGCCCGAGAATTCTATCGGTTTGCAGGACCAGAATTCTTTGTAAGAACAACCATAAGACATGGTTCTTCTTCTTTTGGGAATGGGCACTTGAAGTACGGGTCCAATGGTGGGTCTTACGCGCCCTGCGAGAGACCATAAAAACTTGTTTTTATTTAATTTTTATAAAAATAAAGGTATCCTTTTTCACGTGTGGGGTGTATTTTAAGACATATTGGGATATTTTAATATATATATTAGGGTGTCGAAAATATTTTGGAGGGTTGTTATAGTTTCTGATGTTTAGTTTTGACCTGTGAACATGTTAGACACTGGGCAACATAAGCTGCTATATCCTTTTTTCATTCCTATCCACCAGAAATTCTTTCTTAAATCTTGATACATCTTATCACTTCCAGGATGTATCGTATATTTAGACTTATGGGCTTCATCTAATATTTGGTGGCGTAGGCTTCCTAGTTTAGGTATCCATATTCTTTTCTTATGGAATCTCCAAATTCCATCTGTCCCTTGTTCTAATTCTTTAATCATACCTTTCAGTTTTTCAGTAACATCCTTGATTACTAATTCCTGTTCTTCTCTAATCTGATCATTTAAATCTACTTGTAGATTTTAATTAAGAGAACGTACTCTTTTTGGCTTTTCATGATACTTTCGACTTAAAGCATCAGCAACTATGTTAGCCTTTCCTCATAATACTGGATATTACAATCATAATCACTGAGAAATTCCAT
Organism: Helianthus tuberosus; assembly: GCA_030545235.1. NCBI lineage: Eukaryota > Viridiplantae > Streptophyta > Magnoliopsida > Asterales > Asteraceae > Helianthus > Helianthus tuberosus. Next base: position 15,513 of record JARYGA010027851.1, read on the forward strand.
CCAGCGTCGCTGTCTCATATTTAACTCTTTTTGCCCAAAGATGTACTTTAAACTCTTATGATCAGTGAAGACAACAAATTTATTTCCATATAAATAGTGTCTCCAAATCTTAAGGGCAAAAATTATAGCTCCTAATTCTAAGTCATGTGTTGTATAATTTTCTTCATGATTCTTAAGTTGTCTGGAAGAGTATGCTATAACCTTCTGGCGTTGCATCAACACACATCCATAACCTAACTTAAAAGCGTCACAATAGACTTCAAAGTCTTCAGTTCCTTCTGGTAACGCTAGTATGGGTGCGTTGGTTAATCTTTGCTTAAGAATTCTAAAGGCTTCTTCTTGTTTTAATCCACATTCAAACTTAACAGATTTACAGGTTAGCTTAGTCAAGGGATTGGCTATTCTAGAAAAATCTCAGATAAATCGTCTATAATAACCGGCCAATCCTAGAAAACTTCTAACCTCTGTTGATGATTCAGGGACTTTCCATTTAATAATTGCCTCAATCTTTGTAGAATCCACATGAATTCCTTTATGATTAACTAAATGTCCAAGAAACTGCACTTCTTTTAACCAAAATTCACATTTTGAAAATTTAGCATAAAGCCTTTCTTTTCTCAGTAAATTTAAAAGTGTATGCAGATGCGCTGCATGTTCCTATTTACTCTTAGAGTAAATTAGAATATCATCAATAAAGACAATTATGAATTTATCCAAATATGGCTTACATATTCGGTTCATCATGTCCATAAATGCGGCTGGGGCATTGGTTAAACCAAATGGCATGACAGTAAATTCATAATGGCCATACCTTGTTCTGAAAGTGGTCTTAGGAATTCCCTCTTCATGTACCTTTAATTGATGATATCCTGAGCGTAAATCTATCTTTGAGAAAAATCGAGCTCCTTGCAATTTATCAAACAGATCATCGATTCTCGGTAATGGGTACCGATTTTTAATCGTGACCTTATTCAATTCACGATAATCAATCCACATACGCATTGATCCGTCTTTCTTTTTTACGAACAAGATCGGTGCTCCCCATGGCGATGAGCTTGGCTGTATGAATCCTTTTTCCAACAGTTCGTCTAACTGTTTCTTTAATTCTTGCATTTCTGCGGGTGCCAAACGGTAAGGTGCTTTAGCAATTGGTGCTATTCCTGGTAGCAGATGAATTCTGAATTCAACTTCTCGGTCTGGCGGTAGTCCTGGTAATTCTTCTGGAAATACATCTGAAAATTCTGACACTACAGGAATATCTTTTAATTTTTTTCCTTTGGTGTTAATGATTATGGAAATCATATACCCTATTGACCCTTTTCTTGCACAACTTGCAGTTTTCATCACAGAGATGAATTTTGTGTGTCTAGTTGGCTTATCTCCTTTAATTGTGATCTTTTCACCCTTTGGTGAATTTACTTGTACTGACCTTTGATCACATAGAATATTGGCTTTATTGGCTACTAACTAATCCATTCCTAATACAATGTCAAATCCTGCCAGATTCATTGGGTAAAGGTTTGCAATATACTTTTGATTTAAAATTTCTATTCTTGCTCCCTGCAAGATTTAAGAAATTTTAATGGTTTCTCTATTTCCTGTTTCTACTAGACGCTCTTGTTGAAGTTTAGTTAATGGTTGATTGAGAAGTTTGCAAAATGAAGTATTAATAAAACTTTGGTTCGCACCAGAGTCAAATAATACTTTGGCAAAAACATCATTTACTAAAAACGTACCAGCGATCATGCCCGGGATCATCTTTGTTTCTTCTGCAGTCAAAACAAATGCTCTAGCATTCTTAGTAGTCTTGTTGTTCATGGCTAGAGCTACTTTCGGGCAATTCGTCCTGATATGTCCTTTTTCTCCACAGTTGAAGCACACTCCATTACTGGGTTTCTTCCTATAATCTTCCTCCTTGTGTCCTGGTATCCTACAGTAGGTGGAGCATCTTCCAGAATGTTTTTTCTTACAGGCTTTGGAGTAAGGTGTAGAGGTAGAACCTATATTTTCCCACGGTTGGAATTACCGTAACGAAATTCCTGGGTAAGCCTTTGGGCTAGGTTCCTTCTCTGGTTTTCTTCTTGTGTACGTACCAGTTCATCAGTCATGGTGTTTGCTAGTTCTACAACTTCTTCTATAGTTGGCGGTCTAGCTGCCTTGACTACATGTCTAATTTCACCAATTAATCCCCAGATGTAACGGGAGATTAACACTGGTTCTGGTGACGCTAGGGTTGGCACTATTCTTGCATATTCAAAGAATGTTGTAGTGTAACCCTTGCTGTCTACTCCAGTCATTCTAAGGTTTAAGAATTTATTAACAATTTGCTCCTTTTCATTAGGAGGACAATATTTCCTTTCCAACATATTCTTAAACTCAATCCAATTCATACTATAAACCCTATCATTTCCCCTAGACCGGAGGATAGTGCTCCACCATTCTAGAGCTGCATTCTTAAACAGGTTGGAAGCAAACATGATTTTATCTTCTTCTGCGCACTTGCTTATTTTTAAGACTGCTTCAGTCTTTTCTAACCAGCGTAGAGCTGCAATGGCTCCTTCATTGCCCGAGAATTCTATTGGTTTGCAGGACCAGAATTCTTTGTAAGAACAACCATAAGACATGGTTCTTCTTCTTTTTGGAATTGGCAATTGAAGAAATGGCCCATTGTTCACGCTGTGTTCAGGTTCAGTATGTATTCGCTTACTTCCACTATTACTTCTATTATTATCCGCGTCTCCAACATGTTGGATAATAGATGGCAGAGCATCTCTAATTCCTTGGTTTACTATGTGTCGAATGGCACTGTTATTATTCTGGTTTTCCTGATTTGCGTTGTCGGCCATCTGGATTTTAAACATTTACCAAGTATTAATATCACGAAATAATTTTGGATTCAAATAATCACACGACAACACATTGATCCAAAATCATCGTCATTGCGACCTTTACTCTATTTTATATTATGCACCTCTATCTATTACAAACCATAACTGAAAAGGAAAATATAATACTAATATGCATCAATAATTATAGGGTTATCTATCTTAGTTTGGAAAAGAAAATATTTTTTTTTCAAACATACACACATATATATTTATATATTATTATTATTATTATTACTATTATTACTGATAGGGGTTCATCCAGTATTGCATATTACGCTCGTCATATTTCCAGACGAGGCATTCCCCTATCTGTCTCATCCTCTCACTTCCTTCTAAGATCTCTTCACCAAAGGTGCAGAGTTTCTGTATGTTCTCAGTACTCATGGGTGGGGCTGGGGCTGGTATCGGGTCAGGAAACCGGGGCATGGGTTCTTCCTGAGGATACGGGTTCTCTAGTATCTCCCTGATATATTGGTCATTATCATAATAGGGGTCTAGAGGATCAAGGTCTGGGCAAGGTCCTACTAGATCTTGCATGGGCTCCTATATTGGGATTGGGTAACGTTGCTGGTAATCCTTGTGGTCATCAAACCACGGGTCATAGTCTGGGGGATGGGGTGCTGGGATCCTAGGGATTTAAGCTGGGTCTAGGTCAGGTAGTGGGTTCTGGTCAGCTGGGTCAATCTCTACTTCCATGGATTGTGTTGGGAACAACTGCAGTGGCTAGGGTGCTATGAGTTGTTCTAGATTAGGGTCGGCGGCTGTGGTTGCTAGTATGTGGAATTTTGCCAGTCTCCTATTGAGTATGTCTTGGGTTTGCACATTCATTTCCCTATTCGCGGGTGCTAAAGCTCACTGCTGCTGAAGTTTTCTCATCCTCTTTCTACGCTCATGAGCTCCTCTGCTGAACCATCCTCTCTTCTTGGGAGGGAATGGTTCCTCAGATTGTGCTTTAAACATGAAAATCCCTTCTTCAGTATGAGCCGAATACCCCAAGGGGGTAGACTGTGAAGAGGTTCCTTCGTTCCTAGGAGAGTTGGACAGTTGACGGTAAGCGTCTAAAGGTCCTTGATCACTCATACTGTAATCTAACAAATTGTCAAATAACATAAAATAATAACCTATACGTATGCACATAGTTTCATTTATTATTTCCTAACAATTTTATAATTTCAATGTCAGCAGAACACCTCTTTGGCTGAAATCAGTGGCTAAGCTCTGATACCACATTCTGTCGCAACCCTTGACCCCTGCCTCGGGAGGCGGGCGGCTGCGGCCTACTCAGAGATGGTGGTATCGATGTTTATCATTATTTGGCAGCGGAAATTTCATCAGGACCGTAATTAGAAAATATTTTATCAGAGTAAAATACCATACTTTTATATTAATAAACACATGGGTAAAACCCAAGTTTCTGTTACAAACATGTTTATAGGGATAAACCTTATTTTATTGAATAAAACATCTTTCTTTATTAGGTAACTTTTATAGCCACATTTTTCCAAGCCTTCAGTGCTCTCCAGCTGGCTTCTAATTTGGGTTTCACATTTTGTTACCTGAAACACGTTTAAAAACATTTTGTCAGTGGGAAATACTGGTGAGTGAATCCCAATTTAATCAAGACAGATTTTTATCCTTGTACAGTATTAAGGGCAATCAGTAATTACATTTGTTTATTTATTCTACCTTAATTACCACCCACGGTACTGTCGACCCGACTTGTGGTCATGTTACTACTCACAGTGTAGTAACAAATTTTGTATACAAAACCTCAATATACCGACGATAATTGTCGAATTTACAAATACTCAATCACTTTTGATCATAATGTAAAACATTTGAGGTTTTGTAAAAACAGTTTGCAAAAAGGTTTACAAAAAGTAGATTACTCACATTGCTAGTTTAGACTTTTCCTGATGGTTTCCTGGTTATAATCTAATAATTTAAACAATGCACATGCGTTAGTATCATAACCCAATATTTACATTAGTAATACCCTCCCCGAGACAGAGCTCCAACGACTACGTTGGGCAGAACCTCGACAGCCGTTACGGAGCACTAGATCAATCGGGCAGCGTATCTTATACGTAACCGGGGTTATAATACTTACAACGGGGCAGAACTTCGTTAATTAGGGGGGTATTATATCCGGAAATTATGTATACTATGCAGAATTTTGAGAGAGAAAGTTGTGTGTGAGCGTCGAAATTTGAAAGCTGATCAATCTCATTTATAGGGCTGGAACAGGGGGTCCTCGCGCCTCGCGTAAGCCGAAGGTATCACCTTCGCGGCCCGCGACTTAGGCCGGGTAGGCGCTAGCCATGTCGGGTCACACGCATAGACTCGCCACGATCACGCCACGTGGCAGCACCAGGTGAGGCTGCGTAGCCTGAAGACAAGGTCTTCGCGGCCCACGAGGGACCTTTTGATTTTGTTTATATTTAAATTAAATAAAATTAAAAGCATTTAAGGCCATTTATCGTATACGGGGTGTATTTTAAAACATATAGGGACACTCTAAACATATTAGGGGTGTCAGAAATATTTTAGGAGGGTTGTTGTAATCTGACCACGGGGCCGTGGCCGGAGCAACACGGGCCCGTGGCCAGACGCCCGGTAACACAAAAATTTTGTTTTTAACATCTTTTTACTCATTTAATCAACCTAAAAACGTATTTTTGGGACACATTGAGGACAATGTGTAATTTAAGTTTGGGGGGATGCTAAAATCTTGAATTTTGCAAGTCCTAATAAGAAGCCTTACACAAAACTCTATTGGAACCGCTAATCACCCCAAATTTTTTTCCAAAACTTTTCATTTTTTTACTTGTCTTGGTTTAATTTGGGAAAAACAAGTTCTAAAAAGGTTATATTTTTACAAATTTACAACCGATAGCGTCGTGATAAAAAGAACCAACATAAGAAAATAATGAAACGACATGACAAATCTAGTTAAAATTTGATTATATATACTTGATGACATTATAAACCCATTCCCACAATAAGTTAGTTTTGAGCCTTTATTGAGCATACAAGCATACATTTTTAAAGTAAATGCTCTTTTTTCGTTTCTTGTGTAAATAGCCGCTTGGTTCTTACGACTCTAGAACTTGTCATGACGATACATTCCCGGTCCTTATCAACTTAAACCTAAGTAAGTAAATGATGGAGGCATTAGGACTAACCTATTTTCCTTTCAACACCATTATTTTTCATTTTCTTTATCACCTAGCCAAAATCTCCCTAGTTAACCCCTTTGAGCCTAAACCTTTTTCATTTCTAAACCCACAAAACAAACACCCTTTACCCACCAAAACCTTTTTATTTTCAACCCCTTTATTTTAGTAAAAAGCTCGGTTTTTCTGTGACGTTTCTATATAAAAAAAATGATACTCTAGCAATAAACAAACAAGTTCCTCAAAGAAACTTTGTTTGAAAATGCTTAGTTTGAATAAAAGTCACAAAAACAAAAAGTTTTACGACGACCGACGCTTTTTACGCTTTTAGCCCTTTTTATTAACCACTAACCAAAACCACCTACCCTTAGCCAAAGCCTAACCCTTTCCTCCAAGTCCCCTTGATATTTACAAAGATGTATAGTTAAAAGGAGGAGGATTGATTGCTTGGCAAGCTTATGGTAGAAGTAAGTTCCATGCCGGTCTCGAGCGTTTCACAAAAATACACCTTCGGCCGAGTGTTGAGTGATCGCCTGTGAGGTATGTGAACTTGTATATAAATGAAATTTTAAAGAGGCATGTTATGCCCAAATAAGTAATTTCTCTTATGAAAATTTCTAAATAAATCATAACGAATAGGATTGTAAATAGTATAAAAATAAAACCAATAAAGATCTTGGATTCCTGACACTCAAGACAAGCCCAAAACTTCTCTCCTACCTATTCCATTTGGGTGTGTAAGCCACATAATAAAGAGTTTTGTTTGATGGCAAGCAAAGATTCAAGTGTGGGGGTATTTGACGTGTGTAAAATGCAACACATAAATTACATCAAATGAGGCATAAAACTAACCTTTTTTTAGTACTAATGTTGGAAAAAGTATGTTTTTGTCTTCCTTTTGTATTTTCAGTACCAGATGAGCTCAAACATACAAAATGAACAAATATGCAGCAAAAACTAACATAAATACAAAGAAAAGGAATAAACGTGGCATGCCCGACCCCTCGACAGCATCTCCAGGAGCAAAAACAAGAAACAGAAGGCTGACCACGGCCCGTGCCCACTGGACATGGGGGCGTGGTCAGATGTCTGTAGAAATGGACAAAGCTGTGGAAGCTTCAACGCCAACCACGGGGGCGTGCCCACCTCAGCACGGGGCGTAGTCAACGATAAGATTTGCAGAATCTTGCAAATCTTGATAGTACAGATACGCTTCTGCACACGGGGTTGTGCCCAGCGAACACGGGGCCGTGTGGAGCCTAATGCAGACAATTGCAATTAATGAAGGAAGAGAAAAGGGATGGCCATGGGGGCGTGTCCGGGCTTTTGTTCAGGCTATAAATAGGGGTGCTTGGCTCACTTCAAAGGCATCCCTTGGCAAACCACCTCTCTCCCACTTTGCCACCGCTCCACCACCACTACAACACCCACATCCACCACCATCATCCATCATCCACCTTAGAGTGTGTGTAGTAGTCTCGGGATCCAAGATTGATCATAGGAGTTCTTGTCAATCAAACGCATTTAATGTATTACTTTTGATTTTTAATCTTTTCGCACTTTTTATTTGGTTTTGTATTAATGACTTTAATAACTAGTTTCTTTTGTTGAAGGTGAAACTTCTTTATCATTTGTTTGTGGTGTCTTGGCATTACTTTACTGTCTATATAAAGTAAAATATTTTCACCATTCATATCTCTACGGTCTATATAGAGATATGTTGGCTACCTGGTCGGGGGTTAAGGGAATGGTTTAGTAAGGTTCTTGCCTTGTTCAGTGTATAGATCCTGCAATGACCTGGGTCAAGCTTACTTGGACCTCCTTCAATACCCACTGGTATTGGATGGCGGGGGTGCGAATGGCTTCATCCCCTCATATGTAAACTACTATTAATACATTAAACCAGCTACTTAGGATTGTATCCCTGCTGACTCAAACCACTTAGCCGAGGGTAACGCCACATTCAAAAGAGGGGCCTACCACTTTTCGCATTAATAACTTAATTAATTATCTTTCAATATTCCGACCCTTTGGGATTATATCCCTGCTGACTCAAACCACTGGGTTGAGTGTAACGTGACCTTCAAAAGAGGGGCCTACTACTATAACTAAGATAATATCTTAAAAAGTGAAAAAGTACGGAAATCATCAAAGGATACATTAAAGACCAGTCGGATCCAAGTGATTTATCTTGTCTATCTGTTTTTATTTCAGCATTTCTAGTTTTTTTTTTGTTTTTTTTTCATGCTTAAAACTTTTTCTAAAAATTTTAGTTTGATTAGACGTTGAGGATAAACCGGTACTAAAAGCTCTTGTGTCCTTGGACGACCTTGGTATCTTACCAACGCTATACTACGCTCACGATGGGTGCACTTGCCCATGTGTGTGTTTAGTGTTAGTAAAATATCGTGTTTTATAAATTTAAAACTTGACTAATGTGTAAAATATGCTTAAAATATCAATAAAAACATATCGCACCTAACGCACACCATGAACTTTGCGAAGAAACAGTCACATTCTGTAACATCTTTTAGCATATATGATCACATGAAAGTGAAATGCAACTGCACGTTGTGGTGGAAGTTTTGTTACAGTAGTATCACCAAATTTAATTGTCATTTAAACTGAATTACTTTTTGATTCAACAACCTTAATGGTGGTCAAAACTTTCAAGAAAAAAGTTAAATAATTACTCTCAGTTTCTTGTCTAAAAAACAAATAAGCTAAAAATTTACAAATTTAGGGAAAACATTGTGAAGTCAATGGCTTTTGCCATCGCTGGTGATATCATTCGAAGACAAGTTACAGTGCAGATGAGCTAAAAGAAGTGAAACAAAAATAAGTCAGGAAAAGAAATTGATGTATTAGATAACCTGTTTATTCAACTAAATTTGTCACTTATAGCATTCTAATTTCTTTATACTCACTGAACCATGTCCATGGCTACTCAATGTAGTAAGGGCGTAAGCTTGGAATGTCTATATAGAACATGAGATGCCTTCCCCTCACTAAACTCCCCAGTTACCTGCAAGTCCCATTGAATCAAATTTCCCACAAAAAGAATCACAACTGAATACAACTCTTAGAAACTGAAGTAAAAAATACAAGTTTGGGCCAAATGATGATAATACTACACATTTTAGAAGTTGCCATTGTCTCTGGAAAATGACAGTGATGAACATGGAATAAAATTACACATTTCATGGTGGCATTAGCTATATATTGACACAGCTTAATATGGGTGAAACATATAAATTAAAGTACCTAAACACTAAATGATGCTCATTTCCTATTAACTAAGCAGCTAATAGCACATATGAGTTAATATTTAGCCATAATCACAGGAATCGCAGACTGATTTAGCGTTTCGGAACGCTCTTGAAAATATCCATTGTGCTTATGCAACTTCAAATACATGGTTTACTAAAACTAGAAAGTCGTAGGAAGAGTATCAAACAGACTTCGACTGAACTTATTATGTTGGCACTGAAACCGTTTCGTCGAACTCTACGATCTTAGATTTAAGTATTCGCTTTTAGATTTTTAGCTTGTAGATATTAATTTTTTTTTTGTTTCAGATCATTTTTGTCTTTTTATTTTGCATTGTGTTTTTATATTTTCGTCATTGTATCTTTTTTGTGATTTATAATGTCTTCTTTTTCTCGGCATTATGTTATATTTTTCTCGGATCGTGTTATGTTTTGCGATCCATTGTGTCTTTATACCTTTTCTGTATTTTTTTAACAGCTACGTTTTTCCCATAAATCATATACTAAATTGCACCTTAATTGCACCTTCCAAAGATTGAACATTGGTCTCCCTAGAGGTAATTTCTCTTGACCACTAGGCCGAAGTTCGAATATAAAATATTGTATTTGGTTTGAGTTGTTGAAGGAATTTGAATGTAAAAAAAAGAATCATCTACAAAATTTACGGTTTTATATCCTTACCCCAA
>JARYGA010027852.1:0-44159 GCA_030545235.1 Helianthus tuberosus
TGTTCCTCCACACTCAATTACTTCGTTTGCTCATTTGGTTAATTTATTCAACAGTCAATTTTCTTGTAGTCGGAGTTTTGAGAAACTAACCAGTGATCTTTACAGGATAACTCAAGGGCCTCAGGAATCCTTGAGGGATTATGTGAACAAATTCAGTCGAGAATCCTTGGATATCCCACATCTTGATGTTGCAACAGCTGTGCAAGCTTTCAAGATGGGATTACAAAAGGATTCACAGTTTTATTAGGATCTGGTAATGAATCCCTGCAGGAATCTCGACGAAGCTCGTAATAGGGCTTTGAGATATATCCGTCTGGAAGATGACAGGAAGATGCAAGAAAGGGTGAACTCATCTAACACTTATGAGTCAACTAACAGGAAGTCAGAATCCTCATTTAAGTCATATCGGCCTAAGCCATATGGTAGAAATGAAAACAAGAGAGTGAATGCTGTCGAAGATGAGGATCCTGAAGAGTATCCTGAGTTGTCTGAATATTGCTTTTCTATAAACATTCCTGAATTGATGTATGCCATGCAGGGTCTAGGAGACAAGGCTAGGTGGCCTCGAAAGAATCAACAAAAGGCTGACTGGAAAGAAAAGTCAAAATGGTGCGCTTTCCACGAAGATTTCGGACATGTAACTGAGGATTGCATTGCTCTAAGGAAAGAAATAAGCTATCTTCTAAGCAAGGGATATCTGAAAGATCTCTTAGGAAGAAAGAATAATAAGGGTCAGGATACTGAGAAGGATCCTGAACGAGCAGCATCACCTCCTGCGGATGCCAAGATAATCAACTTCATTTTAGGAGGATCCGACATTTGTGGGACCTCGTATTCGGCAGCAAAGAGACATGCAAAGGAAGCTAAGGCCGAAAGGGGAGAGAAACCTGTCAGGATGACTACCCTCACAACTGACAAACTGATCACTTTTGATGCAGATGACAGGGATACTGTCCAGGATCCTCACCATGATGCTCTGGTAATAACGTTATATGTGGCTAACCATTTTGTACGCATGATACTGGTTGATAATGGCAGATCCGTCAACATAATCCAACTAGAAACTCTGAAGAGAATGAATGTATCTCCAATGGATATCACTTCAAAGTCTACCGTGCTTGTTGGATTCAGTGGAGAGGCTAGAAACACAGTGGGAGAGATAAAGTTGCCAGTATACATTGAAGGAGTCAACTCGATACAACGTTTTTGTGTAATGGATTCTCTATCCTGCTATAACATCATACTGGGAAGACCATGGATTCACGATATAAAGGCCGTGCCATCAAAATATCACCAATGCATCAAGATACCTACCCCTTGGGGAGTTGTCAAGGTTGATAGTGATCAGCAGGAGGCGAAAGAATGCTACTCATCCTCGATGAAATCCTCAACTAAACCTAGTGCAGCATAGCAATTAAAGACGAGGGCCCAGGATATCGTGGAGGATCCAGAGCAGGATGTGAAGAAAATTATCCTAGACCAGGATAATCCCGATATTTCGGTGCTCGTAGGAACCAATATCCCTCAGGATATTGAAGAGCAGTTAATTAACTTTTTAAAATGCAGGATGTCGACGTTTGCATGGAAGCATGAGGATATGACAGGCATATCCAAAGATATTATCACTCACAAGCTTGGAATTGATAAGTCATTCAAGCCTGTGCAACAAAAAAGAAGGAAGTTTGCTCCTGAGCGGAACACGATTATCCAGGAGGAAGTTGAAAGATTATTAAAGTCCAGAATGATCAGAGAGGTTAAGTTCCCAAGGTGGCTAGCAAACGTGGTTGTAGTACAGAAGAAGAATGGGAAATGGAGAGTTTGTGTAGACTACACAGACTTGAACAAAGCTTGTCCTAAAGACCCATTTCCTCTTCCCCACATTGATGCAATGGTAGATGCCACTGCCGGGCATGAAATGCTGACCTTCATGGATGAATCTTCAGGATTTCAACAGATCCAAATGGAGCCTTCTGACCAGGAGGATACCGCCTTCATGACACCAACAGGTATTTATTGTTATACAGCTATGCCTTTTGGTTTGAAAAATGTAGGTGCAACATACCAAAGATTGGTGAACATGATGTTCAAAGACAAACTGGGGGACACCATGGAGGTATATATCGATGACATGGTGGTGAAATCTAAAAAGGCTGAGGATCACCTCCAGGATATCAAGGGAGCATTTGATATCCTGGATCAATACAACATGAAGCTGAATCCTGCTAAATGCCATTTCGGAGTGGGGGCAGGAAAGTTTCTTGGATATATGGTGACAAAAAGGGGGATAGAAGCAAGCCCAGAGCAGATCAAAGTTATCCTGGACATAAAATCACCCTCAAATATGAAGGACGTACAAAGATTGACAGGACGAGTAGCAGCTCTAAACAGGTTTATCTCAAGATTCTCAGAGAAATGCAAAGACTTCTATGATATCCTGAAGAAGAACAAAAGATTCGAATGGGGGGAAAAGCATGAAGCAGCCCTGCAGGATTTGAAACGATATCTCTCAACCGCACCTCTATTGATGAAGCCTGAAAATGGTGAACCACTATCCCTGTACCTTGCTGTATCAGGGAATGCTGTAAGTGCCGTTCTTATAAAAGACCATGAAGGTCAGCAATATCCTGTTTATTATGTTAGTAAAAGTTTGCTAGATGCCGAAACTAGGTATTCTCACTTAGAAAAATTAATACTAGCATTAGTCATGGCATCAACGAAGCTTAGACATTATTTCGAGACACATAGGATACATGTTAAGACAAATTATCCTGTCAAAAATGTGCTTAGGAAACCAGAGATGTCAGGCAGGATGGCCAAATGGTCAGTAAAGTTAAGTGCTTATGATTTAGTATATGAACCAAGAAATGCCATAAAATCTCAGGCTTTAGCTGACTTTGTGGCTGACTTTAGTAGTGACATTCAGGACGAGGTAGACCTAGAAGTTCAACAGTTAGGAGAACCTTCAGGATCCTGGACATTATATACTGATGGTGCATCTAATGTAAGAGGAGTAGGATTAGGAATACTACTAAAATCGCCACAGGGGGACATATTACCCCAGGCTATTAGGTGTGAATTTCCTGCTACTAATAATGAAGCAGAGTATGAGGCTTTAATTGCAGGATTAGAATTGGTTAAGAGCATGAGTGTCAAAAAATTGCAAGTATATGTTGACTCTTTGTTAATTACTAACCATTTTAATGGATCCTATGCAGTTAAGGGTGAGAAGTTAATCGAATATCTCGATATTCTCAAAAAATTAGCAGGATATTTCGATGTTTTTATACTTGAACAGGTACCGAGGGAGGATAATGCTGAAGCGGATGCCTTAGCAAATTTAGGATCATCGATCAGGATACCTGAAGGGACCCAAATACCAATATTACATGTCTTATATCCTGCAACGAATCCTCAGGATAAAGAAGTAGCGGGTATTCAGGATCCGGGAGCAGAACATCCTGAGAAGGATCCTAAATCCTGGACGGCTCCAATCATGAGATATCTCAAAGAAGGACACATCCCTGGAAATGAAAATCCTAAGGAATTTAGGATGAAGGTATCACGATTCACTATTATAAATAATATTTTATACAAGAAATCTCTTGCAGGACCGTATTTGAGATGCTTGGAGGATCCCGAAGCCAAAGAAGTACTTCAGGATATACATGAAGGGGATTGTGGTAACCATGCTGGGGGCAGGTCGTTATTCTCAAAAGTATTAAGGACAGGATATTATTGGCCAACAATGAGAAAGGATGCAGCAGAATATGCTCGAAGATGTGATGCATGTCAAAGACATAGTAACCTACTGCATCAACCTGCTGAACCATTATATCCTATTGTTTCCTGTTGGCCGTTTATAAAATGGGGTATGGATATAGTGGGAAAGCTACCAAAAGCTCCGGGAGGAAAAGTCTTTATGCTAGCAATGACGGATTATTTCTCTAAGTGGGTTGAAGCAGAAGCATTTGTTCAAGTTAGAGACCAAGAAGTAGTATCCTTCATCAAAAGAAATATCCTGACCAGATTCAGAGTACCAGCCGAGATAATTTGTGACAATGGTTCTCAGTTCATAAGTAAGAGGACTACTGACTTTTGCAAGAGTTGGGGAATCAAAATGATTACGTCTACTCCGGTACATCCTCAAGCAAATGGACAAGCAGAATCCTCAAACAAGATAATTGTCAATAACTTAAAGAAAAGGCTTGGAGCCAAAAAAGGAAGATGGGCAGAAGAATTACCCTTTGTTTTATGGGCTGATAGGACAACGGTAAAGAATGCAACAGGCCAAACCCCATTTTCGTTGGTATTTGGAGCAGAAGCAATGATTCCAACGGAAATGACAATACCTACTGCAAGATCTACCCTAAGTGATCCTGAGCAGAATCCTGAAGCCTTGATTCAGGATTTAGACACTATAGATGAGAAGAGAGATGCGGCAAGGCTAAGGATGGCAGCATATCAACAGAGAATATCCAGGGCATATAACAAGAATATTAGAACCAGAAGATTTAAGATTGGAGATTGGGTGTTAAGAAAGGCTTTTCAGAATACTACTAATCCTGCCGATGGCAAGTTAGCTCCAAAATGGGAAGGACCATATGAAGTTGAATCAGAAGCAGGGAAAGGAGCATACAGACTCAAGAATATGGAGGGGGATATGCTACCGAGATCTTGGAATGCTATACACCTTAAGCTCTATTTCAAGTGAGTTTAGAATTTAATTTCTAACTCAGCATGGTATGAATTCTACCTTTTTTAAATATGTTTGGTTTAATTTGTTCTCTGTAACCCAATACTGACTTAAGCATCGGAGGGGTGTTAGCTAAGCTAACACCCACCTTAGTTTACAATTGTTTTGCAAGATATGTTTCAGGATATGGCTCCAGGATATGTACTCAGGATAACTCGAAAGATTAGAGGATTGGCCCCCTCTCTCACGTTTAAGGGATACTGATCCCTTCACAGGTTTAAAGGTATTCACCTTTCTTCCGAATTGGGTTTAAACACCCCGCCTGGAGCGCAAGTTATTCAGGGATAGTTCAAGGTGGCGGGACCAATCCATGTAAAAGTGGCTGACAATTTCGTTACTGTTGGCTATATCCTGAATCCTAACGGTATATGAGGATTGATCACCCTCTCTCACGAAAGGGTATTTTCATACTCTCTAAGGTTTAAAGGTTTTCACCTTTCTAAGTCTTGGAGTTTATACACTCCCGCCTGTAGCGCATGAAAATTTGGGATTTTCCCCCGGATACAAGGGATTTATCTCCAGTACATCCTTGGGTTTTACCCTTGGGACTTAAAAATTGCCTGTGCAATGGAAACTGACATTCAATAGATTTCCAAAGTGTTAGAAGACATTGTACACTGGGGACATTCCTGCCAAGATAGTGATGTAAAATTAAAAGGATGAGGCTCAGAACTTATGCACTAAGTATCTTGCACAGGGGACATCTTCATTGGATGAGTTGCAAAGGGACTAAAGTTTGGTAATCGGTTTATACCCTATTTCTGGTATGATCTTTCCTTTTTAAACGTCGTCTAAATTTTTTGTAACATTATTTTAAGTATCCTGATATATTCTCAAAGTCCTTTTCAGGATATTTGATTAGGATGTTTGAAACCAGTATTAGTTTGGAACTCTGATCATTTAAATATTATCAAAACTTGGTTTTGAAAAGATAGACTATTTTTCACTTTCTAAAGAAATTTTTACAAAGTTGAAGGAAGGTTTGGAAGTTCTATCTAATAAGAGGCTTTTACAGTATACCGCTGAGCATACTGATCAGGATATTTTATAAGATAACAATATGAAATTTTTTGCAAAGCTAAGATTTATACTTAAAAAAGATGAAGTTATTCTTGATGCAATCAATACTGGTTGATAACCGAAGGTTTCATCCTGAAACCCAGGACCCATCCACCTTCGGCTATCAAATTGTTTAGATACAGAAATAAAAATTGTTCATAAAAACATAAAATTGTTCGAATGATTTAAAGAAAATAAGCTCTAGGGGGTAGTGCCTTCTTGGTCCATAGCGGTTTCAGCAACATCCATCTTGGGATCCGCCTCAGCATCCTTCTCAGCATCGGTTGCCTTTTCGGCTGCTTTAGAAGGTTCATCGACAGTTGATTTGGAAGAGGTACCGCCAAGATTCTTCAGCTTGGTCTCCCAAGCACCAACGTCCCAAGAAGGGCATTCGAAGCCTAATGTTTTGGCTTCATGAGCCATCTTCAACCTAGCCTGGAGAAGAGAAATGACGATGGAACTTTTGAGGCTTTCTCGATAACTGACCATATCCCGTTCGTACTGCACATGGGCAGCTTCCAGATCGGCCTGGGCTTGAAGAGTGGCTTTGTTGAGAGCAACTTGGTGTTCTTGGGTCATAGCTTTGTATTTCTCCTCGTAATGACTAGATTTAGCGGCCGCGATCATACCTTGGTCAGAGATTGTGATTTCTGCTTCCTTTAACTTAGATTCAAGTGTTTTGTTAAGCTTGCAGGATTCTTGGTATAAATGAACTAAACGCTCAAGACCCTACAAAGGTAAGAGGACAGGGGTTAACGTTGTTAAATCTTTGAAAATAATCTAAGTTGCAGGATATGGTGTGAGGATACTAACCTGGTTAAGAAAAGAAGTCATAAACCCGCTGGCTTCAATGAACCCGTGTTTCTCATAAGGAAAGGTGTCAGAAATGACAGGGGAATCGGGGTCTTTCCTTTTGCGGGAACTTGAACTCCGGGGCTTGGTAGCCGGTGAAGGTTTAGGAATGATGATGGCTTTGGAGCTACTGGGTTTGGATGTAGCAGTGGTCTTGGGGCTAGGTTCTTTCTTGACCTGGATCTGGTCAGAATAGCTATCCAATTCGTCAAGGTCAAAGACTTCGGGGATCTTAGCTGGTGCTGCATAAAGGGAAAAGTTTTACTCTTTATTTTATCATTATATTGTTTTGTCTAATTATTTTGAAAGAAATTCTTACCAGACATCTCGGATGATGAGTATTGACTTGAACTCGGGACGTGTGTGGTGAAAGTCCTGTCTATTGCAGGTAGCCGGTAAACGGTATTGATTCTCTCTTCTGACTCAGCGGTAGGGGGAGCAACTTCCTTGAAGTTCACTGCATAAAGATCAAAAACAAGAATATTAATAAAAGATAACAATCAAATCGTCTATGAGGATATTTATGATCCTACCGGTGGTTAACCACTCCACCGGAAGGTTGGCACCCTCAGCAATGGAATCTCGTTTGACAAAGAAGAATTTGCGTTGCCATCCGTCTTCGTTTTTGGTGGCTTTGAGAATCAGGGGTTTGCTGGAGGTCGAGAAGAGCAAGAACCGGCTAGAGCCATGGGATCGGAGGCGGTAAGCAATAGGTAAATCCTCGATGCAGAGGTCAGAGCAATGGAGGTTTTTGATTTGGTTGAGTACAATTAGTACTCTCCAAACCATGGGCATGGTTTGAGCAAAAGAGATGCCAGTAATACGAAAGAATTGCATTCAGGAAAAGGGTATCGAAGACCTAATGAAAAAGGATATGCTGGAAAACAGATCCATTCGGTAGAAGAAACATCCGATCGGATTGACCGATCGAATGGCCTAAAGACCGTGCTGTCGGGGAAAGCGCCGGAGGCTCTTAAAGCTGCAATGTCTGCGTTGTCAAAAGCGCAGATCTCCTTTTCGGGATTTTTAAGAAGATTCTGCTGGGTGAAGGTCTCGGCGTCCATTGCAAGAAAGATGAAGTAAATTGACAGGAAGAAAATCAGAAATGGAGAATTACCTGAAGGTTCTGTTGAAGATATCTGTTTTTCAAACAAGAAAAGAGAAGATATAGGCGCATCGTGGATCTCCATTGAGTAAAAAACGCGTTGGAAGTTACGATGTGATCTTGATCGTCGCTTCGTTTTAAATGCCTTGAGTTATGGGATAAGATTTTTGAAATATATCCGTTGGATTGGTATACCAACCGATATATTTGGGGACAATTGTTAGGGGTCATTTTCTTAACATACGTATCCTGACCAATATCCTGCCTTTGTTTGTTTATTTGTGATCAGGATGCTGGAAGAGGATATTGCTAACATCTTGGGTGATATCCTGAGGCTTATTGAATTAACCACGTGCAGGTTAAAGGCTGAGACTTGCTAACGGTCAAGAGGACTTCTTCTCCTCAAGACTCGGACGAATTTGTTGAGGGAGAGACGTTGAGCCCGAAAGACCAGGTCTACAACGTTCGAAGAAGGAATATTCGGTGGATCCCGCAAGTCTAGGGTAGTTTGTTATTTTATCTTTACTATAAATAGATGGGGGCGGATCAGCTTAGAACACACAATTTCTCACTAACACTCTCGTACACTTTCACTCTCTAGCACATTGCAAACACCACACTTGTATTCAAGTTTCGTTGTAACACTTAGTCGATCCGTACCACATCCTGCACTGTATCCTGATTTTTGAAGCAATAGAAGAACAAGGCATCTGCGATTGTCAGCTCCCGAGGTTTTATGCCGACGATCTAGATTGATCAAGGGCTTTCCTCGTACATCTCGTGTCGTTTACTTTACTTTCTGCTCATTGTTTGATCACAGATACAGCTCTGTATCTTGAGCCGTATCCTGAATACTGTTTTTCCAAGTAACTTAACAAGCATATTTTCAACACACTTTCTAGCACACTACCTCACTTTACTAATTTGATCACTAAGTTACTTCGTTAATTTTTGACCAAAACAGGACCGTATTTGAGGTGTTTGGAGGATCCTGAAGCCAAAGAAGTACTTCAGGATATACATGAAGGGGATTGTGGTAACCATACTGGGGGCAGGTCATTATTCTCAAAAGTATTAAGGACAGGATATTATTGGCCGACAATGAGAAAAGATGCCGCAGAATATGCTCGAAGATGTGATGCATGTCAAAGACATAGTAACATACTGCATCAGCCTGCTGAACCATTATATCCTATTGTTTCCCCTTGGCCATTTATGAAGTGGGGTATGGATATAGTGGGAAAGCTTCCAAAGGCTCCAGGAGGGAAGGTTTTTATGTTGGCAATGACAGATTATTTCTCCAAATGGGTTGAAGCCGAGGCATTTGTCCAAGCCAGGGATCAAGAAGTAGTATCCTTCATAAAGAGAAATATCCTGACCAGATTCGGAGTACCAGCCGAGATAATCTGTGACAATGGTTCTCAGTTTATAAGCAAGAGAACTACTGACTTTTGCAAGAGTTGGGGAATCAAAATGATAACATCTACTCCGGTACATCCTCAAGCGAATGGACAAGCAGAATCCTCAAACAAGATAATTGTCAATAACTTAAAGAAGAGACTTGGGGCCAAAAAAGGAAGATGGGCAGAAGAATTACCCTTTGTTTTGTGGGCTGATAGGACAACGGTAAAGAATGCAATAGGCCAAACCCCATTTTCCTTGGTATTTGGAGCAGAAGCAATGATTCCAACGGAAATGGCAATACCTACTGCAAGATCTACCCTACAGGATCCTGAACAGAATCCTGAAGCCTTGTGTCAGGATTTGGATACTATAGAGGAAAAAAGGGATGCAGCAAGGCTAAGGATGGCAACATATCAACAAAGAATATCCAGGGCATATAACAAAATTATTAGGACCAGAAGATTTAAGGTTGGAGATTGGGTGTTAAGAAAGGCTTTTCAGAATACTACTAATCCTGCCGATGGCAAGCTAGCTCCAAAATGGGAAGGACCATATGAAGTTGAATCAGAACCAGGGAAAGGAGCATATAGACTCAAGAATATGAAAGGGGATATGTTACCGAGATCCTGGAATGCTATACATTTGAAGCTCTATTTCAAGTGAGTTAGGAATTTAATTTCTAACTCAGGATGGTATGAATATTATCTCTTTTAATATGTTTAATATTATTTATTGCTTTGAACCCAATACTAACTTAAGCATCGGAGGGGTGTTAGCCAAGCTAACACCCACCTTAGTCTAAGGATGTTTTGCAGTATATGCTCCAGGATATAGCTCCAGGATGTTCACTCAGGATACTTTGCAAGATTAGAGGATTGGCCCCCTCTCTCACGTATAAGGGATCCTGATCCCTTCACAGGTTTAAAGGTATTCACCTTTCTTCCGATTTGAGTTTAAACACTCCGCCTGGAGCGCAAGTTATTCAGGGATAGTTCAAGGTGGCGGGACCAGTCCATGTAAAAGTGACTGACAATTTCGTTACTGTTGGCTATATCCTGAATCCTAAAGGTATATGAGGATTGATCACCCTCTCTCACGAAAGGGTATTTTCATACTCTCTAAGGTTTAAAGGTTTTCACCTTTCTAAGTCTTGGAGTTTATACACTCCCACCTGTAGCGCACGAAAATTTGGGATTTTCCCCAGGATATAAGGAATTTATCTCCAGTACATTCTTGGGTTTTACCCCTGTAACATGAAAAATTGTCTATACAATGGGAACTGATATCCAGGAGATTTCTAAGTATTTGAAGACATTGTACACATGGGACAATCCTACTAAGGCAATGGAGTAAAGCTTAAAGGATGAAGCTTGGAACTAATGCCCTAAATGTCTCAGTCAGGGGACATCTTCATTGGAAAAGTTGCAAAGGGAATGAGGTTTAATAATAGGGTTGTACCCTATCCCATGTATGATCTTTCCTTTGTAAGCATCGTTTAAGTTTTTGATAACACTATGTTTGGTAAAAGGTCAAACATCCTGATTAAGATAAATTCTCGGGATATATTCTCGAAGTATATTTTCAAAATACTTTTCAGGATATTTGATTAAGATATATGAAACTGGTACTAGTTTGAAACTTTAATTAAGTATCGTCATAATAGGTTTGAAAATGGACTATCTTTTAATTTTCTCTAAAAGTGATTGAATTTTTGGAAATTCTGTTTAATAAAAGTTTTCATAATATATCACTAAGTATGTTGATCAGGATATTTTCAAAAGATAACAATACAAAATTTTTACAAAGCTGAGAGTTACATTAAGTAATGCAAGGCAATAACAAATAAGTCAAAAGATAGTTATATTATTAACAAGTCAAAAGTTGTGCTTTTGGTTTCACCTTAAACCAAGGCCCATCCGCCAAAAGCACGATTAGTTTTTACCATGCCTACGTAACGGTTGGAGGTTTTATCTCAAAACGAAACATGTCCACCTTCAACCGCTACGAAATTCAAAACAGATTATACTAGCTGATGACCAAGGGCTTCATCCTAAAACCTAGGACCCATCCACCTTTGGTCATCGTGTTGTTCTAATGCAGGAAATATAAATTATTCAAAGACAGGAAATGTAAATTGTTTTTCACAACCACAACCATGAAATTTAAAAAAAAGTGGGCTCCGGCCTCAGCACGTATATCCATCATCGCCCACTCCACTGCCTAAGGGGCAACACCTTCTTGAACAACAACATCTTTCCCGGCATCTGTACCAGCATCATCCTCGGGATTCTTCTCAGCATCTGCAGCAGCATCCTCTCCACCAGCATTCTTTCCAGCATTTGCCCCAGCGTTCTCGGAAACATCCTTTAAAGCGCTAGCATCCATTATCTTGGCGGACTCTTCCATAGCAGATTTGGCAGGAGGCTCCACAGGATTTCCCCCAAGATCTTTTAACTTCGCCTCCCAGGCCTTGATGTTCCAAGAAGGGCATTGTAAACCCAAAGCCATCGCCTCGTAAGCCATTTTCAGCCTGGCCTGAAGAAGGGAGATCACGACGGAATTCTTGAGGCTCTCTCGGTATGAAGCCATGGCCTGCTCGTGTTGAACCTGGGCCGCATCAAACTTAGCTTGAGCCTCCTGGGTGATCTTCTGGATGACGGACTGGTGATCTTGAGTCATAGCCTTATACTTAGCTTCGTAGTGTTCCGATTTAGCGGTGGCAATTGCTGCTTGATCTGCGATGGTGGCCTTGGCCTTTTTTAGCTGGCTTTCAAGCATGACGTTGGAGCCACATGCGTCTTCATAAAGGAAAACCAGGCGTTCAAGGCCCTGCAAGGTAAAGAAACAGGCATTATTCTAAATGAACATTTCTATTTAGCATATGGTACAGGATATAGGTCAGGATACTAACCTGGTTAAGGAAGCCGGTCATAAATGTGCTGGATTCTGTGAACCCGTGGTTCTCGAATGGGAACACGTGGGGTGGAGCTGAGGGCTCAACTTCCTTTCTTTTCCGGGAGCTGGAGGCTCGGGTCCTGGATGCTGGGGGAGCTTTGGGAGCAGTGGCGATCTTTGAACTGGTAAGTTTTGGTGTAACGGATGACTTCGGGTTAGATTCTTGCTTGACAGGTTCAAGGCTGGAATAACTGTCCAGCTCATCGAGTTGGAAGCCTTCGAGGTTGATAACTGGCACTGCACAAGGGAAGATGTTTTAGGCTTATTATACTTCTGAAAAATAATCGGATTAATAAATAAAAATAATTCCTGAAAATATGCTTACCAAACATGTTGGAACTTGATCTTTGACTTGGGCTTATGAGTAGCAGGTTAAAGGTTCTTTCACCCTCCGGAAGCTTGTAGATTTCTTTTATTCTTCCTTCTGATTCAGCACTAGGGGGAGCTAGTTCCTTGAAGTTTGCTGCAAGAAAGGAAATAAACGCATCAGGATATTGGTTCAGGATGGAGGTTCGGGATATGATTGGGGATATTCCTAAAACCCTAAGTCCTACCAGAAGTCAACCATCTTTTAGGGAGGTCAAAACCCTTATCAATGGAGTCTCTTTTCACAAAGAAGAATTTTCTTGTCCATTTATCCTCATTCTTGGTGGCCTTAAGAATGAGAGGATCGCTGGAAATAGAAAAAAGGAGAAACCGGCTGGAACTATGTGACCTTAGACGGTAGGCCGTCGGAAGGTCTTCGATGCATAGATCAGGCATATGACGAGCCTTAATCTGCTCCAGGGTGACTAACACGCGCCAAACCATAGGCATGATTTGGGCGAAACTAAGACCGGTAAGCTCAAAGAAGCGAGATATGAAGGGAGAAAATGGATATTGAAGCCCTAATGAAAAGGGATATGCAAAAAAGCAAACCCATTCGGCGATCTAGATTGATCAAGGGCTTTCCTCGTACATCACGTGTCAACCTTTACTTTTTTGCTCATTGTTTGATCATCGATACAGCTCTATATCCCGAGCCGTATCCTGAAACTGTTTTCATATCTAATTTGGTTAACACATTTTTTACACATAATTCTAGCACACTACCTCACTTAACTAATTTGATCACTTAATTGCTTAGGTAATTTTTTACCAAAACAATTTCCACGTGATTTTCTCCCCTACTTCCTGAATTCTATTTCCTGCGTCCACCAGCTCCTCGCCATAGCGGCGGAGTTCAGCCAAGTTTTATGTGCTCATAGGTGGGTTTGGTGCAGGCTCCGGGTCAAACTGGGGAAAATAGACGTTGGGGTTATTCATAAAATTCTGAAACTGCCAGTCACTCATCCACCATTCCTCCAATTCTCCGGGTAGAAGTTGGTGGTTGACAATAGGATCTGGGATAACAGGTTGCATGTTAACTGGAAGTTGTGATTCAATGGGGTAATTGAAGAGGTTTTCATTGGCAGGTCCAATGAGGTCACAATTCGCCAGTTTATGATCAAGCTCCTCCCATGGTGGCATTTCCTGTGCTTGCCTTGAATTTTCTCCGATCTCCTTTTCTTTTCCTTTGTCTTAAGGATCCTCGGTCTTTTTAACCTTCTGTGCATCTGGCTTCTTCCTACGCCCACGTTTCCAGTCCAAGATTCTCCTTCTCTTTTTCGGCTTTGGTTTCTCCTGGGCCTGAGCCTGGAATGTTAGTGGTTCCTCCGTATCCGCCTGGTAGCCTGATAGGTTTCCTATGGTATCCATATCAGTGGTATGGTTAGTAAAATTTCAGAGTGCCTCTGACAGCTCGTTCATGCTGTTAGCAAATATAAAGAACACACACCAACTTAAGTTAATATTTTATTTATCAATTTAAATTTTTCACAGAATCACAAAATAGCAATTTGAAAAATTAATTATTTCTAAATACTTAATGGGCTTGAATCAGTGGCTCTGATACCACCTTTTTCTGTCACGGCCCCCGACCCGGTTTTACCCGTTTTAGGAGCCGCGGGACAGAAATCCGTGGTATTGATGTTTATTTTGGCAGCGGAACTTTTAACAGGATCTTTTTAAACTGAAAATGCCCAATTATTTATTTTACATTTTTGGGACAAACCCCATAATTTACAATAAAGGAAATTTCACGGGGAAATTCCCGGATTATACAAAAAAAACATTTTTATGTATTTTATTTACTGAGCCACATTCTTCAAGCTGGTGTGCTACGCGGCACTTTTTCCTGATTCACAGTAAATCACCAGAAACATGTTTAAAAAGATTTTTATCAGCGGGGAAATACTGGCGAGTCATTCAATTTACACAAAATGACACATTGTTATAATTTACAGCATTAAGGGTTTTTATATTTGCCCCTATCTTAATTAGTTGGTTCAGCTGTCACTCGACCGGATCTATGACTGTGGACATATCACTAATTAGGCTCGCCCACCTAATGTGATAAATCGTTAGTAGTAATGTGCATAAAACCCCCCCACATACTGCCAGTAATTAAAGATTAGCAAAGACTTAATCACTGCAAAGTATAATTGGAAAACATTTAGGGTTTTGTAAAGCACTTTAATAAAAACAGAATGACTCACATTGCAAGTTTAATTGGACAGAACCATGCCTACTGATTTAGCCTTGTAACCTAGTTAAATAACAATGCACACGAAGATAGGTTAGTAACTTAATACAACATTTATGATAAATTCACGAAATCAAAACCCTCACGACGAATGACAAAGTATAGCCCAAATACGGGCAGCACTTAAGCATCCATCGGATCGGTTTTAATCGATCTGACATTGTATCGTAGCGGTGATCGAGTTATTACCCTTTATCGTAGCAGCGTGTTCCTATTTTAAACGTGATTTTCGAACAGAAAAAGAGTGATTTTGATAATTTTCTCGAGCACAGACAAACTGCCCATGCATGCCCCATTTATAGCAAAAATTTGGGTTTTATGCGGCCCGCGTAAACCCTCACAACAATCTTACGCGGCCCGCGAGGGCCACCTATTCTACAATTAGGGCTAGCGTGTCACGCGTAGGTCCGCCACGTGGCTGACACGTGGCCTAAAGCGTGTCCCCATCATCTGTTGTGCTGTCGCGGCCTGCGTAGGCCTAGCCTAAATCTTACGCGACCCGCGAGAAGTCCATGATTTTTTATTTTCCTGATTTTCAACAAGGATTGGGGTTTTAGGGGTCCGGATGTCTACTTACGGGTTATTTTGGGACATTTTTTGCAGGTCCTTACATAAGTTTCGCCTGTTGGCCGATAATAATCGCAACTTTAAAAATTCTCTCCAACAATCCTAACTTGTAAGAATTTGACCCCCATTGATACTTTTTCAACATAGGTGCACTTAAACCATTTAAGGAGTCTGCAGGTGCACTTGAATCTATTAAGGAAGCCAAATTCGTATATGTTGAAAAAAGATTAATGGGGGGCAAATTGTTACAAGTTGGGATCGTTGAAGGGAATTTTTAAAGTTGGGATTATTATCGACCAACAAGTGAAATTTAGGATTATTAAAATCCAATAACCCTTTTAATGATACTGATACTTGTACAAATGTTGTTTGGTCAGAATCATTTTGCTTTGTAGTGGCACAGAAACGGTACTGACTATAATAATAAAATAATTCGCTTATGCTTTGATTACCTATATATCACAATTTGCAAATCGGTTTTGAGTGACATAAACACATCGCCACGACATGCTCGGAATTTTTTGAAAAACATCATATTTTAAAAGTTTTATTGTTCATTTAGAGTAAACTGTCATTTTAGCCCCTATGTATTAGACATATTTAGCACTTTAATCCATTTTTTTACGTGGGCCCTGGCGTTTTTTATTTTGTAATTGTTGATACAACAAATACAAGACCAAGGCCTGTAGCGGTATCTCCGGGTAAAAAGGTTCAAGGGTTTCGATTAGCCTAACGTAGGTCGTGGGGTCCTCCCACGTTTGTAGCACATGGGGTTGGATCACTTGTTTATTGATCGCTTTTGATTCTAGCTTAAAGGGAATTCAAGCCGGAATGAAGTTGTTAGCGAAGCAATGCTGTTTGAAGTGAAGAAGATAAGCAAGTATGAAACTTGTTCTTAAGAGAGGAGAGAAGATCAGAGAGTATGTGTTAGCCCAACTGATCTGGTGTCCCTGATATGGTTGTTAGAGCTGGTACTTATAGATAAGATGTATTCTATAAGAGGAAGCTCGTGACCATGGATCCAAAGCTATAGTGGAGGAATTACCCGTTTAGGGGTTGGAGGCTTTAGACCTGTGGATAAAAGGTTGTTCTCTGTGCACATGTTCTGTCTGTGCAGAAATGGTTCACACGTTAAGTGTTGATGTGACCGGACACTGTGCTTGTCCTTTTACTGTTCACCTGAGTTCGCACATATTGAACCTCTCAACCTTTTAACCTTTTAAGCTGTTATGTATATTAGTCATTTTATTGAGATTTGGGCTACCCCCGTCATCAGCCCCCCAAGTCAGAGGTGTTTGGGATGTAAGCTCAAATGCTTCCGACTTTTACACATTATTTTTTATTGCTTAAAGGCTTCAAGGCTTTAAGGCGTTTGAGTTTTGGGATTTGAGTTTCGGAATGATAGTAGATGTGATCGACTTCAAGGTTTTAAGGCTTGAAGGCTTAAAGGCTTCAACTTGTCTCACTCAAGAGGAAGTTGAGGCTTTTTGTAAAGAATGGGGGATCGGCCTAAAGTTTAATCCGGTGGCTCTGGGTTTTGGCAAATCGATCGATTAGTGTCCCGTTGGTTCGATTGCTCTTTATTGCTGAGTTTTTGAGTTTTCCAACTTGTGTAATTCGTTTTCGATCTTTGTTCTGAATATTTTATAGTATTATCATGTGTCTCTTGGTCAGTTGCGTCCTCAAGGTCTTGTTGGGACTTTACACTTTGAGGTTTTGTGATAGGGTATGGCCCATCGTTGTTGTTCCGATGTTTCTTCCGGTTGACCAAGAACGAAGATTCACGTTTGATACATCCCCAGTTGATGTTTATTTGATTTCCTCAATGGTTACTACCTTTGATTCTTGGAAGGACCGATTTTTCAGGATTTTTGAGTCCATTGTTCCCTTCAAGCTTGTTTGGAGGCACCCTGATGCTGTGTGAAACAAGCTTGAACCATTTGAGTCTGAACTAGATAGTTGGTTGTTAAAAGTCGTTAGGAAGTGTCCTTCGAGGCTTCGTCCCTTTCCTAAACACTTTTTAGTGTTGATGGGTGTGAGCACTTAGTGGGACAAGCCGGATCGTGGCCCTGTGCTCATGAGGGATGATCAGGGTATGATGCTTTGCCTTAAGCTTTATCAAGAGTGATGATACCTCTGATGTTGTGTTTGGGGATGCTGAGGCTACCCCCGGTGAAGATGTTGTTGCCAGAGGTGTTGAACACAGGTTCGAGGGTTCAGGTTATGTGAACGTTCCAAATGTCAAAGGTTTCACCAAAGTTTTTGCTTGCAAATTCTCTACTCGTCGTTCGAGCTGTTGTTTGATAAAGACTGCTGACCAACCATCGACTTCTGAGCCGGTGGAACTAAGTAATGACATAGAGGCTTCAGATGATTTAGAAGTTGGGGTTGGGGAAAATAAAAAAGGGACAAGGGACGGCCCTTGGTGGTTTGGCGGGTAAAAAGGTTGTGAGCTTGAAGGGTTCTGGGAAGGGTGATGAAGGTTCCACCAATGTTAATCTAGGGGAGGTTTATGTGCCGGATTGGAAGGTCACAGTTGGTGACAGCTTCAAGCCTTCATCCGTTTGTGTGGATGTTCTTACCCACTTTGATTCTCCTGTTGTTCGAGGTTCTTGCTCATCTATGGATGATGACCTAATGATTTTGAAAAATGGTAATGGGTGCTTGTAACCTTGTTGGCTTTCTTCCAGAGGGTGTATCCCGATTTCAAGAGAATGCGAGAATATGATGTCTTCTCGAAGAAGAGGGATGAGATGAAGGCTTCACTAGCTACTCTAAAGAAGGAGGCAGAGGGTTATGCTGGGAGGGAGAAAAGCTGATGTTGAGGATTGATGAGCTTTCTTCCCAGCACAAGACTGAGATGGTTGAGTTGGAAAAACGCTTGGAAGCTAACAGGGTTCAAGTCAGGGTTGATAGGGCTGCTTTGGAGGTTCAGAAGTAGCCTCCTTGAAGGAGAAAGAAGGGTTAAAGGCTTCACTTTCCCTGGCAACTGGTGATAATAAACGGCTCATTGAGCATGGATTCCAGCAAGTGGTTACCTATCTTCTCCATTTGTCGGAGTTCAACAAAGTCTTGGGTGATGTGTACACCAAGCTTCTTGCTCATGTGAGACACGAAGGTTTGTTTGCGGGTTACAAAGCTTTGTGAACCTGGGGAGCCTTAGGAAAAGTCTTCTCTTTTTCAACCCAAAGCCTTCAAAGTCTTCAAGGGAACAATTTTTAAGATTGAGCATATGGTTTACCCTTATGTGGGTGAAGTCTCCAAGTGTTTTGGTAAATCTTTGCCTGTCTTGCAGGAGCTAAAACCCCAGGGCCTTAATGAGGTTGTTTGTAATGAAGTGTTGAAGTCCTTCTCGAAGAAACGGCCTTGCTCCGGAGATAGCGAGGAAACGTGTTCTGAAGGTGGTGAGGGCTCAAATGGTTCAAGCCTTGAAGCCTCCGAGATAGCGGGTGTCGTAGGGAGGAAAAAGAGAAATGCTAAAAACACCCAAGATGATGGGGTTTCGAAGAAGGATGATGCAACAAAGTCTACCATCTCTGATGCTGCCAAGTGAAAAAGAAACCTTAATTCATAGCTTTCTTAGCATGTCGAACAATGTTATGGATTGTTTGTTTGAACATCCTTTTATTTTAAGGGAACCGTTTAGGTCCCTTGGTGGTTAAAGCCTGGAAGGCTTGTGGACAATGTTTTATGTTTGATGGCCAGTATGGCCCTTGCTATCTTTAACTTATCTTGCTATGTTTATTGTGTTGTTCTGTTTACTCCCTGGTGTTTTCATTGGTTTTGTATGTTGTCTTTGTTTTGGGTGGTGCATCTTATGTTATTTATACCTTAAAGGGTTCAGTGCTGCAGTCACTTAGCCTTAGGATATTTTTAATAAGAAGATACAACCTCTATCCTATGTATGACATTCACTTAGAGTCTTTTTGGTTTGTAAGCCAATGTTGGGGCTTAAGGAACATTTGGTGTAGGCTGTTCAAACCCGTCTATGAGACATGTTTTTTAAGATTTCTATGAGTCTCATGGAGTTGTATTGATTTAGGAACTCACCCCTTATATAGGTCCATTCAACCCTTGAACCTATTGAGCGATGTGGCCTGGGAGCTCATCACCTTACATGGCCCTTGCCATGGATTTTCTTGCTAGGTTCTCAACCTAATTATAGGATAGAAAGACAAATTCATTGTTCATTCATTTCAAAGTACTTTGATTACTAGGGGAATAGAACAACTTTTTGGAACTATTTGTAACACGATTTGGTTAAACATGGAACATTTTAAGGTTTTTGCCATCCCAATAGTGGGGAAGCTTTTTGCCTTGCAGGCTTGCCAGCTTGTATGATCCCCTTTGTAGGCTTTAAGGATAGTGTATGGCCCTTCCTACTTAGGGCCAAGCTTTCCTTGGCTTTCTTTCTTTCTTGCAGGCCTCATTATTTCGAAGCACAAGGTCCTCAGGCTTGAAGCGTTCATGCTTCACTCGTGTATTGTAATACAATTCCATGTTTTGCTTGTACCTTGCTTTTTGTATGGCTGCTTGATCACAGGCTCTTTGAGGAGTTCCAAATTCAACATCGTCTCTTTCTTATTTGGCTTGAGGTCGATGTTAATTGTTCTTTGTGTTGTTGCTCCGATTTCAGCTAGGATTACAGCCTCTGATCCAAACACTAGGTTGTAGGGTATTTTCTTGTGGCTCGTTTTCTCGGTTGTTTGAATTTCCAATAGCACATTGGGAAGCTATTCGAGCCAGTTGTTGTCGTATCTTCCCAATCGAGATTTAATCCCTTCAACAATGTTGTGGTTTGTTCTATCAACCTGGCCATTGGATTATGGGTAAGCTACCGAGCTGAATACTTGAGTTATTCTGAACTCCTTACACCAGGAGCTAAAAGGTTTCTCGGAAAACTATTTCCCGTTATCCGTGACTAGTGTCCCTGGGAGCCCAAAACGACAGATTATGTTTTCGTAAACGAAATCAATGACCTGTTTCCCTGAGATTTTTGCCAATAGTTTTATTTTTGGCCACTTGGTGAAGTAGCTCACGGCTACCAATAAGAACTTGACTCCTCCTTTGGCTGGTGGAAATGGTCCAACAATGTCCATTCTCCGCTTAAGAAATGGCCAAGTCGAGGAGGTGGGAACGGGTTCATGTTTGGGGCTTTTGGGTACCGGAGCATGTAACTGACAAGCTTCACATTTTCGTAGTTGTTAGAAGGTGTAACACATATTGCCTTGACTTGATACGAACCCTTTTAGCCTCAGTCTGGTCATTAGGTAATTCACCATTTTGAGGAACCTTTCAATGGGAGTCATCCAATTTGGCCCTTTTTTAGTGATCACATCTTGAACCTCAAGTTTTTGGATGGATGAGGTTTTTAATACCCCAACTAGTACCTTCTTGGTGAGGTGGGTAAACGTAAGAGATGCAAGCTTGCTTAGTGCATCAACTCTCTTGTTTTGAGATCTTGGAATTTATTTGATGGCACATGTTTGAAATGCGTTCATTGATTTCTCTCAGTACTTATTCATGTTGGGTTCTTTTGCTAGGTAACTGTTATTGTCTTGGCTTGAGAGAGTTTGTGAGGACTTGAAGCTTTTGAACCCCCATTTCTTTGGCTATGTAGTTGTCACTTACTTGATTTGAAACAAGCAACGAGTCTGTGAAGACTTGAAGCCTTTTGACATCAATATTTTTGCAAACTTGAGCCCAGTAATCAATGCTTCATACTCAGCCTCGTTGTTTGTATTCTGAAATTTAAGATGAATGGCATACATGAATTCCAATTCGTTAGGATCGATTAGAACTAACCCAGCTCCTGACCCTTCAATGCTAGAAGCTTCGTCGGTAAAGAGCTTCTAGGTATGGGGGTCGGAGGGTTCAGTGGAGGCTGTATTGACTTCCGTTGTGACTTCTTTAGGGACTTCTATGATGAAATCAGTTGAGACTTGGGCTTTAACAGCTTTTCTCGGGACATAGGTGATTTTCAAGCACATTCTTAATAGGTTAGTTAGTGACCACTTGTATCGGGTGTGACTGAAAGTACCTTCGAAGCCTTCTAGTCGTTTGGACTAGGGCTATAGCAAGTTTTTTCGAAGAAGAATATTTAATTTCTGCTAATTTTGAAGTTTTGAAAAAGTAAACGGGTATCTAAACTTTGTTTCGTTCAATGATCAGAGCCATACTTGTAGCCTTTTCAGCATTCGAAATGTAGATAGAGATCGTTCCTCCTGTTTCCGGAGCCAAAATGGCTGGGAGTGAAGCCAATTGTTGCTTCATTTGGTTGAAGGCTTCCTTTTGAGGTAAAACGCTTCAAAGCTGTAAGCTTTCCATCGAAAGTATTTCTTGTTAGCACATCCCTTAAGGGTTGGCTTTTATGCTTTGTTTCCCCATGATATGCCCTACAAACGAGCATTTGACTGGATTAAGCTTCATGTTGATCTTTCTCGAGTTTTGGAAGGTTTCTTGTATGTTATCGGGCATTTGGTATTCCGTTTTGCTCTTTATCACCAAATCCTCAACATAAGCTTTAATGTTCTTGCCGATTTATCCGGCAAACGCTTTGTCAACCAGACGTTGATAAGTGGCACCTGCATTTCTTAAACCAAAAGGCATTTTTTGATAGCAAGATATATCTTTATCAGTGTGGAATGTGGTTTTTTCTTCATATCCTTTTTTTATTAGGATCTGATGGTAACCCTTTTAGGCGTCAAGCAAACACTTGAATGGGAAGCCTGTGAGCGAGTTGTCCTTGAGGTCTATCTGGGGCAGCGGGTTGCAATCCTTTGGGCATGCTTTGTTCAAGTCTTTAAAATCGATATACATTCTCCAAGACTTGTCAGGTTTTCGAACCATTACGGGATTGGCCACCTATGATTGATACTTGACCTCTCGAAGGATTCCGGCTAGAACATACTTTTCCATCTTTTGTATGATGGGCTTATTATCAGGTGGGATCCATAATTCATGTTTCAATAATGCTACGAGGGATGCCGGTCAAATCTTTTGGGCACCAAGCAAAGACATAGTGCAAGAGCAGCCTTTTAAGGTATGAGATGGTTTCTTTGGAAAGGTTAGTATTTACCCTTGTCCCCTGTTGAGGATATTTTAGGTTTATGTCCAACCCTTGTTCATCATCTTCGTCCTTTCTTAAGCTTTCCCCTTCAACCACAAAAGCCTCTTGGGTAGGTTGAAGGGTTGCTATCCCGTTTTCAGTGGGAAACTTCACAGTGCATTGACCAACTGAAACTACCATTACGAACACACTTTACCCTGGCCTTCCTGTGATAATATCATAGTCGGAAGGGATATTGATCATCGCGAAAGTGAGTTGTTTGGTTCGTCCTTTTGTTCTCTCGTTGAACAAACATTATCGGTTATTTGGCCTAAAGGCATGATAGGTATGTCTGCGATACCTTCGATGGAGGATTCAGACTGTTGAAGCTTTGAATGTTCATCGTCGCTGAGAGGGTTAAAGCATTTCTCAAGTATGACTTTGGTGGTTGCACCGGTGTTAATGTAAGCCTTTTGTGTCTTGATGGTTCCTATGTTGGCTTCCATCACCAGAGGGTTTGA
The DNA here is from genome assembly GCA_030545235.1 of Helianthus tuberosus. Taxonomy (NCBI): domain Eukaryota; kingdom Viridiplantae; phylum Streptophyta; class Magnoliopsida; order Asterales; family Asteraceae; genus Helianthus; species Helianthus tuberosus. The sequence goes on from JARYGA010027852.1 coordinate 22,888, forward strand.
ACGCAACTCTCCTTTTGGTGGTGGGAAGCAAACATATTGACGTTCCCATGCCTTGAAATGATGGCGTTTGTGGGAAGCTTTGTTTTCAAGGTCGACCATGTTCACTTCCTACTTTTTTTTCAACCATCTTGTCCTTGACCCCTTTAACTAAGTGAGTCAGTTCGGACTTGATGGCTTTTTCGATTCTCTTTTTGAATTGGGAGCAATCATTAGTATGGTGACCTTTCTATTCGTGAAGCTCACAATACTGGTTTGATTTTTCCAATCTTTTGTTTTTTGGCAAAGGTTGAGGAGAGCGGAAGCTTTGTTTTACCTCTTCAGTTGCCAAGATCTCTTATGGAGCCTTGGTTAAGGCTGTAAAGTTTATGGTTTTTTCTTGGCTTGGAGGGTTCCGTCCTTCAGGCCCTCAGGAATCCGAACCTTTGAACCATTTGTCATAAGAGCCATACTGGAAGCTCCAGTTAAGAGTTCTCTCTTTTTTTTTCTTTGATGTCTTCAGCTTATTCTCCTCGAATGTGGGTTTCGGCCCTTTCGAATGTTTCTTCAAGGGTTTTGGGCAGGCATTTATTGAAGTCTCTTGTGAGATATTTGGAATTTATAACATTCATGAACCCTGCAACCCTAATCTTTTCATCGGCGTAAGTTAAACCTTCCTTCTTGTAACTTTTGATGAAGTCTCTGGGACTTTCATCATCATGTTGTTTGATCTGGAAGATTATCATGGCCCCCTTGACATACCTATGTTTTTATAGGGAACTTTTGCTAAGATCGTCAAAGCTCTGAACGCTTCGTCCAGGAAGGTCATTGAACCATATGCGCGAAGACCCTTCAAGGGTTTGCCTGAACATGAGACAATATTCGGAGTTGGGTCATTTTTTAATTCTTGTAGTCCCGGCGTAGATTTGGAAGTAGTCTTCAGTACCATGATGGCATCTTTATCTGGGTTTGAAACTCGTACTCAACAATTTGTTGGGAGAAGCAAGATAAGTCATTGGGCTTGTAAGGTTTTAAGAGGTATTTTATTACCCTTGAAGCCGGGTTACCGCTTGAGGTACCCTGGTGAGTGGTTGGCACTTGGTTGATGAAATTAAGGTTAAAGCCTCGAAGGTTTTCTGTGTCATCATCCAGCTTTCACGTGCTGCAAAGGAAATGGTGCCATCATCTATGTAATTAGCTCGGGCATAAGGTTAAAGCCTTAAAGGCTTTCTAATGGTACTCATAAAAGATGCCATCATCTGTATCATCAGCTGGGGCATAAGGTTAAAGCCTTGAATGCTTTCTGATGGTACTGTATAAGGCAAGGTGACCATGACTTGTTCCCACGAAATAACAAAGAGAGGAGGAACACTTGAAGCTGGTGACTGCCATAATTGATCAATAGTGGTTTCATGCCCAATAGTTGTACCGCTTGTAACGGGTTGGGAGGTAAATAAAGGAAAAGCGGTTGGACTTGTCCTCCCCAAAAGCTCAAGGGCTTGAGTGGTTGGTCTGTCACACTAGGACCAGCTTCAATGTAAGATATGGCTGAACATGAGCTGCTAAAAGTAAGAGATGGGGGGCCAGGTGATAATGAGGGTTCAGACTCCTTATAATTTAGTCTTATTCTCATCTTTTTTTTCCTTTCTAGGCTCACATGCTAGTTGAGAAAAGATCTCAGTTATAAGAAATTTCTAGCTACTCCCTCGGGTGTTAGATCTTATGTGTTTCGATGTACGCATTGCATCGATTTGAGGAGATGCAACCCCTGATCGAGATGGGATTGGTGTTTGAAAAGAAGAGAACTCCGGGAACATAGTTCCTGTTGGAGTACTTCCGGGAGTAGAAAGAGGTGTAGATCTGACCGGTGAGATCCGACCGAAACTTGGTGTTAAATCGGTGTTGTTAGGCACCTGATTTACCTGACCGAGAGACTCGCTTTCAGACATGATGTAAAGAGAAAATGGAGCTACACAACTGGTCTTTAAGATAAAGTTAGCGGCGTAGCCCCACGGTGGGCGCCAACTTGTTGATACAACAAATACAAGACCAAGGCCTGTAGCGATATCTCCGGGTAAAAGGGTTCAAGGGTTTCGATTAGCCTAACGCAGGTCGTGGGGTCCTCCCACGTTTGTAGCACGTGGGGTTGGATCACTTGTTTATTGATCGCTTTTGATTCCAGCTTGAAGGGAATTCAAGCCGGAATGAAGTTGTTAGCGAAGCAATGCTGTTTGAAGTGAAGAAGAGAAGCAAGTATGAAACTTGTTCTCAAGAGAGGAGAGAAGATCAGAGAGTATGTGTTAGCCCAACTGATCTGGTGTCCCTGATATGGTTGTTGGAGCTGGTACTTATAGATAAGATGTATTCTATAAGAGGAAGCTCGTGACCATGGATCCAAAGCTACAGTGGAGGAATTACCCGTTTGGGGGTTGGAGGCTTTAGACCTGCGGATAAAAGGTTGTTCTCTGTGCACATGTTCTGTCTGTGCAGAAATGGTTCACACGTTAAGTGTTGATGTGACCAGACACTGTGCTTGTCATTTTTACTGTTCACCTGAGTTCGCACATATTGAACCTCTCAACCTTTTAACCTTTTAAGTTGTTATGTATATTAGTCATTTTATTGAGATTTGGGCTACCCCCGTCATCAGTAATGATTTTTTTCAAAGGTATTTTTGAAACTCTTACCTATTTGTTTTTGTTTTCTAAATATTTTTTATTGGTTTTTAAATAAAGATTAAAGTATTTATAACTTCGCCATCTCTCTCTCGAACACAACACTATCATTCGACCACTACCTCACCATTATAACCACCGCCAGTCCACCACACCATGAATTCCGATGTCAGTAGCAGCGGTTTAGAGAGAGGATTCCTGGAATATGTCCGTAATATTCATATACAAGGCTAAGGTTTTGCTAGATGGGCGAGTAGTGACAACAATAGATGGTCCATGTCACAACCCCCGACCCTACCCTAGACGAGAGTCGTGAGCAGATCACAAGTGGTACTTGTGTTTATTAAAATTATCGCAGCGGAAAATTCATCAGGACCGGGTGTCAGGAAAAATATCAGATTTTTCAAAACAACGTAGTTTTCATTTCATAAATTGTGGGATGAAACTCATATTTACATAAAGGATTTTCACCGGGATAACCTGCCACACCCCAACCGATGGCGGAAACATCGGGGCGCGGCACTAAGCGAATCAGATTGCTCAAGTGAATCCATAATACTATTTGTTTCGATATAGATTAATCAAAATTTCGTACATTAAAGGCTAAATTGTCATATAAAACACCACATAACCCAAATTGTATCAAGTTCCATCGAAATTTAACATGTCTCAAAACATTGTTTATCTAAGATGAGTTTCTAAGGTCATCCTAGCTTGATTTCTTGTTTCCTCCGCTTATCAAACTGCAACATGTATTAAAATACAATCAACAAAAATGTTGGCGAGTATACAAGTTTGAATACGTAGCGTAATATTTTAAATGTATAAAACTCATATCCAACATGACAACATATTGACGGGTAGTCCGTAGGATAGCCCTTAAGTGTATAAATGATATTAAAATCCCACATTTAATCGGGTAATTGTCTAGAATTAGATAACTATGGTTGCTTGTGTTTCAAGTACATTTGGGGCTTAAAAGTGTGGAAATGAAGCTTCGAATAGGCGCGACTGGATTGGAGATTGAAAGACGGAGAATAAATGAAAAAAAATCAATTATTGGTATGGAAGAATTAAGAGGATAGCGTTATATAGGATGAAATTACGAGAAAGTAGGCGAAAACGGTGAAGAAAACGGAGTTGAAACGAAAAAGTTATGCTGAAAACAAAATTGCATGCTGAAGCCTACCGTAAATTACGGTAGCCCCCAGCATTTTTCTTCCACCGTAAGGCAGTAGAGACCCACCGTAAGCCATTCCAAGCCACCGTAAGCTACGGTGGCCACCGTAGCTAACGGTGGAGGCCAGCGAGAAATGTGTAACTGCCCTAATTTATGATGTTTTATTGTGTCTTTTCAAATCCAATCAATCTCATTCGGTTACCAGCAGTCTAGGGGCGAATTTTTGGTGTTCTTGAGAGCTTGAAACAATTTCTAAACATCTTGTTAGTGTTTTTAATTCCTATGAACATTGATATGCATGTGATGATGATTGTCCAAGTCATGAGTGGCTAAGCTTATGGTGATCATCCTAGGTTGAAGGTTTGTCTAAGACATTTGTGTTTTGATTCTTATTTCTAGAATAATAGACTTGCAACTTTTGTTTGTTTATTATGGTGTGTTGTTTGCTTGTTCGTAAATTGTTAATTTGTATGTTAATCTTAGTCTAAACCATACGTTCTTGGTGCCATTGGCAATCGAGATATCATGGGCGGGATTAGGATTGGGTATTGATTAATTGGTAGGGGTGTAAACGAGCCGAGCCAGTGTGGGCTCGGGCTCGGGCTCGAAGTTAAACGAGCCGGCTCGGGCTCGGTTCGATAATTGTAGCGAGCCGGAAATAAGGGCTCGAGTTCGGCTCGTAAAAAGTTCGAGCCAGCTCGCGGCTCGACGAGCCAGCTCGGTTTTAATGGCCTCCGACACACAGTCCTGCAACTCCGATGATGAGGCTGATGATCCACAACGAAACAATCGGCGACCTAGGGTTCCACCACTAGTAATGGCCAACGTCGCAACTCGTATGCCGATGACACCGGCGTCCAACTCTTTTTTATTTTCCGGCAACATCGACGGGAGTTCGGCCAGATTGTTTTCTTTTTCCGATGGCGGTGTCGTTGGGTCTCCTTAGTGCAGAGAGAGAGAGAGAGAGAGTAATGTTACCGGTTTCAGAGGGATGTAAGTAAACTTTGATTTGAAATCCTGAAATGTGGAGGAGCGGACGTGAAGGAAACCCAAAATCATATTGAATTGCGTTGGGAAGCCTTTTCAGTTTTCACGTGCTATGCTTTGTTTGTTTGTGCAAGTAATAAATGGATAGAATTAGTTATATAATATTATATTTTAGTTAATTGAATGTGAATATTTTAAGCTATCCTCATATAACCAATTTTCCATTCAGTCTCATCTATATTAGTTTTTATTTCTTTTATATATATATATATATATATAATGATAACGAGCCAAACGAGCGAGCCAACGAGCCAACTATCGAGCGAGCCACGAACCGAACCTACCTTGGCTCGGGCTCGGCTCGTTTAGATCGAGCCAATTTCGAGCCGAGCCAATTTCGAACCGAGCTTTTTTCGAGCCGAGCTTTTTCCGAACTTTTTTCGAGCGAACTTCGAGCGAACTGCGAGCCGCGAGTTTTTTGAACAGCCCTATTAATTGGTCATCGGGTAACAACCTCGCATACTTCTAATCCGAGTACTTAGTTCCCTTTCATCACAACAAGTAACAACACACGAACCATGTCTATGTGGTTCTTTCTAGTGAATTTTAACATGAATGTCAAAGTAAACCAGAGACTTAGGATGGTCATTTGTTCCTCTACTGTTTACAAACCAAACTTTTCTTTTGCAATTTAATTAGTTAATTTTAGGTTTCAGAAACAAACAATCCAAATCATTAAAAGTTACTTTTCTTGCAGTTAATTTAGACATACATCTAGATAACACATATTCCACAAACTCCCTGTGTTCGATACCCACTTACCGCTATCTAATAGTTGTATTTGGATTAAATTTGATTGTGACCACGACATCACGTCAAATTTTGGCGCCGTTGCCGGGGAGTAGTGCGCAACATGTGTTATCTTGTGTATTAGTTAAAAAATAAAAAATAAAAAAAATAAAAATCCCAAAAAGATTTTCTTTGATGTTCGTGATTTACACTTGGTAGTTGAGTTGTGTTGTGCAGAATGACAGAGCATTACACAGATTTCAGCTTTTCTACGTGTATATTGTGCGGGGGTCCACGTCATCCGTGTATTGGTTGCCACGAGGCCCACTACAGGAGGGCGCATAGAAAACCGGTGTCTTATGTTTCACAGCTTCCACCTCCATCATACGTTGCTGATTATGAATCAGAAATGGAGGATGATTATTACTCGGATGGATATGATCGGGACGAGGATGTTTATTATGAGACAAGGATAGATGGTCAATGTTTCTGTTGCGGTCATGCTCATACTTATGATTATGATGTGTACACCGTGTATTCGGAAAACCCAAAGTATTGGAATAAAAAAATGATGGATGCGCACATCTTAAGACTGTATCAGGGATATCGACAGTACCATCCTGAGGAATATTCTGAGCCCGAGGGTGTTTATGCTTATCAGACCGAGGAGGAGAAAGAGCTTGCTATATTGGAAGTAAATTTGTCTAAACTCGAGAAGTATTTATCAGCACCCAACCTTTCCGATGAAGATCGAATCAGCTGTTTAGTTTCTAAGTGTCAGAATTTAAAAATGAAGATAGAGATAGAACAACGCCTCTCACCATTACCTGATGATATTAGAGATTATTCTCACATGAAGGAGGAGGTTGTGGAGGATAATACCACACCAATGAGTCCTTTATCTAATGAAGAGTCACTGGTGGATCAGAAGGTGTGTGCAGATTATGAGGCTGAACAGTCTGAGGAGATGAATATGTGTACCGAACCTCTTCCCATATCAATCATTCAAATTAATAAGTGTGGGGAAGAGGGTTCGAGGAAGAAGATGAGACGGGTGAAACTACAAGACATCAGGGTATACATCATGAAGTGGATTAGAGAAACCCGCAAGTGCAGTATGAACATGCCAATTATACTAACAAACCTATGGAGATGGCATGTAAATTTCCGGGCATTTGTTGGAAATGTTTTGGGTAAGTGTGCATTGAGACCACCGTAACACTTATCAGGTATGGTCTGGCTGAAGACCTTTAAACTTAGCGCTCTCAAGAGGCAGCCCGAGGATGTAGAGTATTGTATTCGTGTTTTGTTTTGTTTTGTTTTGGTGTTGTGTTTGTGTTTTGGTAGGTTACTACGTTTCGATTCTCGCGGATGCAATGATTCAAGTGTGGGGATGTTTGGCAACATCCCCATTGAGATATCGGTGAATCCAAGAGATGTTTATGTTCCTGTCCGATTACCTCAGCTGCATCACTACCAACACTGCTGATTTAATGATCAGGTCGTATCTTTTTCTTATTGTGTGCACCTTTTTATATATTCATGTTTATGTTCATGGTTGGGTGGATGGGTGGTGTTTTGATATGTTTAGTGATGGGTTGTGAAAGTTGGTGGTGTTTTTAGTAATAAGAATAAAAATAAATAAAAAGAAATTTGGGTTTGAGTGGAAAAGCTACAATTGATTTTGTAGTGGTTTAAGCGATCTTCCCTTTAAAACCATACATTGGAGACAATGTATCCCAAGTGTGGGGATGAGGGGAAATTTTGAAAAAATTGTGAAATTTTTAAAAATCAAGCGAAAAATGGTCCAAATTGAACAGTTGAGTATTAAATTGCATGACACACCGGCAACCCATATCCCCTTGTTCTTTCTTGGTGAGAGTTGAGCCACTACTTGAATTTATTAGAATACATTTTTTTCTTAATGAGAGTGGCAATGGGTGGTGGTGCATTAGAACTTTTGCTTGAATGCGGTTTGAGGCCTTAGCTTGATATGCATGTGAAAAGGATAAGGGCAATTAGGTTGCCTCGTCTTGGTGTGTGCGAGTGTGGGATTTGGGGGGTTGGACCTCATAAGTTATATATATGAGCATGGTAGCGAGAGGGGCGGGGGTTTGGAATTTAGTAGCCCATTTGAGCTTTGAGCAGATCTTTTGTTAACCCGTGCCTACTTTCTCTTAAAAAATTAACCCGTATTTGACCTGGTCTATTAGTATAATCATCTTGTTCCAGTATGCTTGTTTGTTATGTTTGTTAAATCGAAAGAAAAAAAAGAGATATGAAAAGAATAGAAAAAAAAGCAATGAAAATGAAAAAAAAAGCCATGAAAATGAAAAAAATGAATGATATAGTTTGTATATAGTTGTTTATGTTTTGTTTTAGTTAGAAATAAAAGACTGGGTTGAATCGTTAGCTACCTCGCATATGTATTTCCATTTCCTACCCATTTGCCTTGCCACGTTTCAACCTCTAAGTTCCTTTGATTCACGGGCATGTTTAGCAAATCATTTAGGCGAAGGACCGATTTAATTACAAGCTTATTGTCGTGCAACCACCCGTTTGCTTTAAGTGTGTTCTAGCTTATCTTTGCTAGTTATTGCTTGTCGCCGAGAGGAGAGTTTTGTGAGGGGTGTGTCATGTGCAATTTTAAGAAAGAGTTAGTAAATGAGGACATTTGTTTGCTTGGTTTGTGCTTGATCGCTTGAATAAATTGTGTTTTGTTGAACGGGTTGCTTGGGGCAATCACCAGTTAAGTGTGGGGATGTGACAGGTAGTCCGTAGGACAACCCTTAAGTGGTATAAATGATATTAAAATCCCATATTTAATCGGGTAATTGTCTAGAATTAGATAACTATGGTTGCTTGTGTTTCAGGTACATTTGGAGCTTAAAAGTGTGGAAATGAAGCTTCGAATAGGCGCAACTGGATTGGAGATTGAAAGACGGAGAATAAATGAAAAAAAATCAATTATTGGTGTGGAAGAATTAAGAGGATATCATTATAGAGGATGAAATTACGAGAACGTAGGCGAAAACGGTGAAGAAAACAGAGTTGAAACGAAAAAGTTATGCTGAAAACAAAATTGCATGCTGAAGCCTACCGTAAATTACGGTAGCCCCCAGCATTTTTCTTCCACCGTAAGGCAGTAGAAACCCACCGTAAGCCATTCCAAGCCACCATAAGCTACGGTGGCCACCGTAGCTTACGGTGGAGGCCAGCGAGAAATGTGTAACTGCCCTAATTTATGATGTTTTATTGTGTCTTTTCAAATCAAATCAATCCCATTCGGTTACCAGCAGTCTAGGGGCGAATTATTGGTGTTCTTGAGAGCTTGAAACAATTTCTAAACATCTTGTTAGTGTTTTTAATTCCTATGAACATTGATATGTATGTGATGATGATTGTCCAAGTCATGAGTGGCTAAGTTTATGGTGATCATCCTAGGTTGAAGGTTTGTCTAAGACATTTGTGTTTTGATTCTTATTTCTAGAATAATAGACTTGCAACTTTTGTTTGTTTATTATGGTGTGTTGTTTGCTTGTTCGTAAATTGTTAATTTGTATGTTAATCTTAGTCTAAACCATACGTTCTTGGTGCCGTTGGCAATCGAGATATCATGGGCGGGATTAGGATTGGGTATTGATTAATTGGTCATCGGGTAACAACCTCGCATACTTCTAATCCGAGTACTTAGTTTCCTTTCATCACAACAAGTAACAACACACGAACCATGTCTATGTGGTTCTTTCTAGTGAATTTTAACATGAATGTCAAAGTAAACCAGAGACTTAGGATGGTCATTTGTTCCTCTACTGTTTACAAACCAAACTTTTCTTTTGCAATTTATTTAGTTAATTTTAGGTTTCAAAAACAAACAATCCAAATCATTAAAAGTTACTTTTCTTGCAGTTAATTTAGACATACATCTAGATAACACATATTCCACAAACTCCCTGTGTTCGATACCCACTTACCGCTATCTAATAGTTGTATTTGGATTTAATTTGATTGTGACCACGACATCACGTAACATATCACAAGTTTCAACATGCTAGTTAATGTGGTTCATATGATAACCCAAGTCTCCAACGCGTTAACGTGCCTTTCCTACTTCGACGCATCGAAGATGAGGTAAAAGAATCAAAAACTTAACAATACTCCCCAAGACTCAAGGAGAGGTGCGTTACCCCTATAACGCTATAATTGTTAAGGAGAGCTACACATAAGAATCAAGCGTTCACATAGCATAAAAGTCTCAAGTATCACAAGTATCATGTTTTCATGTTTAATGCAGATAGAGTATGTTTCAAATAAGTTTCAAGTGTCAAGTGTCTTGATATAGAATAAATGTTGCATCCCAAAAGTGTTTAAAACAAAAAGGGATCGAGTATACTCACAGTGGGTGCTTAGAACCAAACACTGCCTAATTGGATCGAATGGAGCGCTGGAACAGCCTGCGGGCGGGGAACAGAGCGTAAGTCCTCTATGTGCTGACCCAGTCGGGAACATAGCGTCGAATCATGTAAAATCTAGTTAAAGTGTCTGGCAGACTACCTGAGCGGATGGTCATCCGGAAGGACGACCATTCGGACGGATGACCATTTCATCCGTTCGGATGGTCATCCGAGCGGATGACCATTCGAACGGATGGCCATTCGAACAGTGTGTAGGTGTCTGTGAACTTGTTTAAGTGTTTGATCATTGTGTCCTGTAAAATAAACAACAGTGTTATCATAATCAGATCATCTGGACGGATGGTCATCCGATTGGATGGCCATTCGAACAAATGGCCAGTGTGTGAAGTTTTCGTAAAATTTTTAAGTTTTGAGTTAATGGAGACGGTGTGACAACGCGTCAAACAACGGAAACCTATCAAACCCAGCTCGTTCGATCGGATGGGTATCACCCCTTTCGAACCGACTAGCTGTTTAAGATGGAATTTCATGTTTGGACCCGTCAATCGGTCTGGTTTCCGGTGGAATTCAGTTTTCAAGACGACTTCCGACTAAGGAACGAGTCGAGAGTCTGTTTGAGTCTGATTTAACCAATGTTTTGTATAAAAATTGAAGAAAAGTTTGAAAATCAGTTGTAAAATGCGAAGTTTATCAGATCTGAGCCGGAAACATGTGAAATTCCGTCAGATCTGGTGTAAAAGTATGAGATTCCTTTAGATTTTGTTTAAAAGTTGTGAAAGTCTACTAGATCTAGCACCAATCTTGGTCTAACGGTGCTCCACCACAGTTTTCATGAGCAACCGAGTGAAAACCACCTCCAAAAAGGTCCAAATCAGTTGGTTTTCGAGAAAATGTTGAAGTGTTCGCGTGATTTTAAGGAAGAATGTGGTGTAGAAGTGATTAAGGATGAAGGTTGTACAAGATTTGAGATGAAATACTTACGAAAAGGCCTCGAATCGTGATTGGAAGGGTCTAGGAGCTTGAGAGCAAATGAGCCGAATGAAAGGTGAAAATGGAGGTCAAGTGCTCTATTTATAGGTGACAGTGACAGGGCTAGTCGAATGGTTAAGTCGGTGCAAGTATGGCAGCTGATCGGATGGCGTCCGGTCGAATGGCCATCCGATCGGATCCGAGCGGACATCCGATTCTCGTTTGCTAGTTTTCCGACTTTGGTTCGTTTTGCGAGTTAGGTTAAGCGTTGCATAGAGTATTGTTATGTCATAAATTTGCACAATGATTTTCCGTGTTTCAAGTTTGCGTTTAAGCTAGTTTCTCGTTCAGTAAGTAGCATAACAAGTGTCAAGTTTCTAGAATATGCACATCATTCATATATATATAAAGCATCACAAGAGTCGAGAATTAAGAGTTAAGAATCATATTGTTTATATAAAAGTATCACATGAGTTAAGCAACACATTGTTCATATAGGAGAAGGATCACAAGCGTCACATGGAGTAAAAGCTTCACATAGTTTTACGTAATTAAGATTCAAATAGTTTATTCCCCATTATGATCGATCGTCTTGTGTGTAAATGTCACACCCCAACCGATGGCGGAATCATCGGGGCGCGGCACTGAGCGAAACAGATTGTCCAGGAGAAATCCATAACAACTAAATTACCAGATAATTAATATTATGTCCCATACCATAACTTATCAAATAAAGCAGTTATTACAGACATAGTTATCTCAAAGACAAATCATAGTTCCGACAACTCAAATATTAATTGTTTGTTTCTAGATTCCCCTAGACTTGATTCCATGATAGCAAGCAATCCTAGCATCTTAAACACATGTCACATACGTTAAAATAACAGTCAATTGAATCAAACCATTGAAACATGGCAGTAGGCCCGTTTTCTCCGGTGAATTCTTTGGGGCCGCAGGCCTTAAACTGCTTGAAGCTAAAAGTGGCACGTGATGAGTCGGTCTTTGATTCCTCAGAGGACTTGCTAGCGACTTCATTGATTTCACTGACAATTTGCAGAATGACCTTGGCCATTTGCTTAGCGACTAGCGATGCGATGCGTTTGTCAGCGTGATTTCGTCGTACAGTTCGGGAATAAGATGACGACATTGTCTGCAACAGACATCGTCATAAGACTCAGACGCGATTTCGATTAAGTTGAGTATAGCCAATCGAATTACCCAAGTCTACTCTATATAAAGCACATGAACACATCTAATCATATAGTTACATAATCACGTAGGCACATAAGCACATAGTTCGACACAACCACGTTGTACACTATATTTTGCACATATTCACCTATCTTTCACAGCTGCGTAGAGCGATTGAGGGTTGCGAGTGCGAGAAGTAGTGATTGCGAGTACATAGCGTGTAGTATAGCGTACGATTTGTTTGCGTGGTGTGAGTTGTGTGTGTTTTGGCGGAGCGAGAAATGTGGAATCGAAACCATCAGTGTCACAGCACTGTTTACCTCAAAGCGCTAACAAATAACATATAAAACCACATAAAACACATAATTCTCATGAAATCATACATAAAAGCGATAAATCACAGAGTCAGCGGTTTGCAATCTCAGAATCGAAACACATAAAATCAGCCATTGGATTGTCTTGGGTGGTAGACATCGGCTACCCAAAATGGTCCGACTGTTTACAAAGACTTGGAGTACGCGCGTTGGCCTAATAGACTGTGCTCTATCACTGGCATACGGTGAATGGCACGCGTCCTTTCGGTCATTCTCGCCGCTCAAGTCGTTGGAATTCATCGAGACTTTGGTGAGAGTTTCCGTAAACCAAAATAAAGAGTAGAACGAGTCATCAAGATTCGGGTTTCACCCCTAACTCAACAACTGCATTCCTGTTTGTGATAGAATCACGAGATAGAGAGAGAATTGCGTCGAAGTATGGATTTCACTCCTGATTCAACGCAAATTCTCATGTATATAGCAAAAAGTCACGACCGCGAGTGATCTCATCGAGAGTTTGCGGCTTTCATACCTAGTCTCGACTAGATCCCTTGCTTACATAAGAAATTTCGAAAATTGTGCGAGTTGCTAGCCTTAGGAAAGGCTGACCTTGCGCGAAACGGTAGTATGCAACGTTCCCACTAGAGTGGAATGTTCAGCATGTTCGAGCGAGAATAGTAACTAAGCTCATACAAAAACCCCTACCGGGTACGCACAAGTCGGTCTGTTGGTACTTAGACTATAGACTAGGTCGTTTCTAAGACATCGACCCGGACTAGGTCGAGTCTTGCCTAATTCTCTATAGTTATGGCTCTGATACCAATCTGTCACACCCCAACCGATGGCGGAATCATCGGGGTGCGGCACTGAGCGAAACAGATTGTCCAGGATAAATCCCATAACAACTAAATTACCAGATGATTAATATTATGTCCCATACCATAACTTATCAAATAAAGCAGTTATTACAGACATAGTTATCTCAAAGATAAATCATAGTTCCGACAACTCAAATATTAATTGTTTGTTTCTAGACTCCCCTAGACTTGATTCCATGATAGCAAGCAATCCTAGCATCTTAAACACCTGTCACATACGTTAAAATAACAGTCAATACACATAGTGTAAATGTGAGCATACAAGTTTAGTAGTATAATAGTAGCGAAAGCGAGTTACGCATAACCAGCATGTAACATGCATAATGTGAAGCAAGTAGGTTATCGACAATGAAATATGCACAGACGTGACTGCAAGTTGTAGAGTACGCAACACATATCACCACTGTGACACGTGAAGAAATACCCTTAGCAACCCCCGTCCACGACAGGTGCTGAGTCCAAACTATAGTACTATCGTTGCTAAGGTGACAGGCAACAATCACTGTGCAAACATTACATACAAGCATTCATCGAGTACACGTATAACATGCAGAGCGGTTAGCGTATAAAAAGTGTTTGCGTTGTGTGATTGATGTGATTTGATATAGGTAACGTATGTAACACCCAAAAGTGCTTAAAGCAAGAAGGGATCGAGTATACTCACATATTGTGTTTAGTAAATAAACACTCTCTTGGACTGAAGGGGGTACTGAGAGATTAGCCTGAACACAGTTACGATAGTATAAGCGTTGAACGATGTGTAAAACAAGGCAAGTGAATTGTGGGACGGATGGTCATCCGATCGGATGGCCTTCCGGACGGATGGCCATTAGCTCGGAGGGTTGTCCGTTTGGGATGGATGTGTTTGTGTATGATGGAACTTTGAAGTTTTCGTTGTAGCATTTTATAAAACAAGAAGTGTTTCTACAATTTAGGTTATCCGGCCGGATGGTCATCCGAACGGATGGTCGTCCGATCGAATGGCGATTCGTTTGAAACTAACTTCTTTTGTAATTTTGTGAAAATGTCTAAACGTTGGAAAATATCACAAGCATTGAACGTCACAAGTCATCCGATCGGATTATCGTTCGATCGGATGGCAATCCGATCGGACGGCAGTCCGTTCAGCAACCAGTTCGTCCCGAGACTTGTGAAAATTTGTTAAGTTCGGAAAGTTTTGCGGTTATCCGATCGGATGGGAATCACCCCGTCTGATCAGTCACTGTTCTTGACGGTTGTTCATGTTCAACCCGTTACGTCGGTTGTCTCTTTGATAGAAACCCGTTCTCAGACCGACATTCCACTATCGAATGAGTAGGAGGCCTGAATGAGCTCAGATTCTATCAGTTTTATGTGAAAAGTTGAGAATGTTGAAGAAAAGGGGAAATCAGTTGGAAAATGTTTAGATTATTACGAAATCAGTGTTTAATCATGTTGAAATCTCTTAGATCTGAGTTGTTCTTGGTGGAATGAGGTCACACTTTGAAGTTCATAAGAACCCATGTGACATCATCCTAGAACAGCCCAAATCAGCCGATTTCATGGTGAAAAGTTAGGATTTATTGGTGAAAATGATGAAGAAGTATGCATAGATCAAAGAAGTACAAGATTTGGGTTGAAAACTTACAAGAATCGCAAGGAATCGAGAGAAAATAGGGCTGGAACATGTTGGTCGGATGAGGAGCTGTCACATCAATGATTGTTGATGTGACAGGTGATATTTATAGGCAAAGAGAGGAGAAAGGCGGTGTAGTGGTGTGATCGGAGGGCAATCCGATCGGATGGTCGTCCGATCGGATGGTCATCCGGACGGATGACTATTCGATCAAATGGTCATTCGATCGGATGGGTTTAGCGGGTTAGTTTTCAACTTTTCGTTTCGTGCATTGAGCGTTGCGAGTAAGTGATGAGATAGTATTACCCATTAATTTCACAAATAACCTAACTAACAGTCATAAACCTAAACATGCCCATTCTGTTGCGATGAGATTGTGTTGTGATAGAGTTGCGATTGCGTTTGCGATTAACATCACCTCAAACAATATAAACATGCACAAGTAACACATAATAACACACACACGTAAAACAATATCCAGAACTCATAATTCGTATTGCGGTGCGATAACGATGAGATAGCGTTGAGTTGGTTAGCGATTAACTGCGATTATTAGCATTTACCCCCACATAATACAACTAAAGTAACATGTCCTAGTGTATTGATTACAAGTTAAGGAGTACTATCAATGGTTAAGCAAGGAGTGATAGGTCGCATTTAGCAATCTTTTATTCCTTTGACTTTGACTTGTACTTTGACTTCAAAACACGGGTTGTTACAGTAAAAGCTTAACAAAATAGGAAGTACAACAAGACTTGCTGATTCCAGGAACCGGCGAGTTTGACGGAGCTTCCTTCCAGATCCGACATGTTCGGTGCAATTATTACGACTAAGAAAGGAGTAAAATGTAACACCTGTGTCATTTCAACCATCAAACAAATGCCAAACCAATGAAATATTGTATTTCATACTTTGGACTTGTATAAATATGTGTATCTTTTGCACATATCAACTCTTGTTCGATTTCAAACTCTAAATCGCTTTCTGGAAGGTTATACGCGCACTAATGCGTAAATATAACCAGTTTAATGCAACAAACACTCCGGAATAGTGAAATAGGTTTAACATACCTTAAATAACCTTTACATAACTTAGATATAAGTTTTGGAAGGTTTGGTGTGGTGAAATCAAAGTTATATCGCTTACAGGGACTAAAGTTGACAAACTGCGAAAGTATGCCAATTTGAACTGTAACAGACATTCCGGAACATGACCATAAGTTAAACATACCATAAATATCCTTTACATAGCTTAGAAATAGGCTTTGAGGGGTTCGGTGTGCTAAAATAAACTTTTGGGTCATTCAGGGACTAAAAGTGTCAAAAAGTGCACAAGTTTGCATTTTCGCGCATAACTTACGTTCTGAATACATCCGGACATCCAAAAATTTATGTAAGCACTAAAATATTTTATTTTAGTGTTCGCCATAAGAAAAATCCATTCGTCACGTCATTTGGATCGTTTTTCGCATTCGGGACCAGATTCGATGTATTAGCCGTTGTTTAATTCACAACCACACATTCTAAACTTGCTTAGTCAGCGGATAAGGATGGAATCTAAGCACCATGACTTTGCAACACATGTATGGATGGAATTTAAACACCTAAACACCATGACTTTGCAACACATGTATGGATGGAATTTAAACACCTAAACACCATAACTTTGCAACACATGTACGGATGGGATTAAGGCACGTTTTCCATGAAACGATCTTAACGGTTCGGGTATTCCTATAAATACCCCATACCCCCCATTGCTAAAATCACTAGAATTCTGATTTGAGAACCTCTAAGTTGAAACCATTGTTTCATACCTGAGATTCTTGAATCGGGATTAGCATTCGGGGACCCTTCGTAAGTATTCTTTCGTTCTTTTCCTTATTTTACTGCTTTTCGAGTCAGAAAGTCAAACTTTGTTTGACTTTCAGCGTTGACCAGTAATGGTCAATGCGAAGTTCGTTTGAACTTCGCAACGTGAGTGTAATCACGTTGGTCATAGTCCCTTGGGACTATGCCCACTGATTACCACGTTGTCTAGGGTCGTAGGGTAGGCGATCTAATAAATCGCCTATACCTTCGAACCCGACCCAGTTTGGTCGATCATTAGGATCCGACCAAACACATTAGGTGACCATAGTAGGTAGGGAATAACCTTCCGAGGTTATACCCTATGGTCACATCGTTTAAGTAGTTATATGATAGGTAGTTTATATGCCTTAGGTAAATTACCAGAATACCCTTTTCATGTATAATTGGTAATTAAGCATATGTAACCTAAACTTTTGTCACATAACTGATTATGTAACATGTTTAGGCATATAACACTTGTCATAGGACTAGTTAGGCGGTCCGAACGCGTTTCACGCGAACGACGCGTTAAAGTAGCATAAGCTACCTAAACGGGTCGTAATGGGTCGTAGACACTTAGGTTAAGTTTCATTTAGTATGTAGGCTTTGTTAAACCAAATGACACGAGTCTCTACACTCGTTTGGTTTACAAACCCTAATGCTACCCGATCTTCCGATTTAGGTCCGGTTTATTAATGTAGTTACCTATATTAGGTGCCGTTTGATATCCGCGATCTCTAGCATTGTTTAGTTGTTACTCAAGGACTACTGAGCAATCTCAGGTGAGTACATAGACCCCTCTTTTACTGTTTTTCCAAACTGTTTTGGGGTGGAACACATGTGCCTACTTGTTACTTTCCTGCTTTCCTGTTTTCACATCATATACTGCTATGTTCGTTAGTACATTATAGTACATGATTTCATTACATTTCATGCTATGTATTGCCATTGTGTGCATTACTTAGTACATCGTTTTACATGACATTTTGGCATAGACATTTGACATAGACATTTCGACATAGACATTTTAACATGATTGACATTTGATCATGTATTTCCCACAAAACATAACTTTGATTTAAACCAAGTTTTACTTCAATACTTTGTTTTTGTGCATATGGTTTAGTTGAGACATTTCACTTGCCATACATGACATCTTGACATAGACGTTTGACATGGATATTTGACATAGACATTTGACATGAATATTGGACATAGACATTTTGATATGATTTACATCTTGACATGAACACTTTGACATATTACCCAATACATTTGACAATTTATTTAAACATAGACTTCTTACATTGGTTGGTTTGGTTTGATTAAGTGATTAAGTAACGATGCGTGTGTAATATGATACAAGCATGGTGGATACGCCGCTGGTACTTCCTATATATAAGTGTTTGTATGGTATTACATATCATAGCGTTATTTGAATCATTTCAGTTTGAGACATAGAACATTTTATACAAATAACATACTTTTCACAAGACATTGATTTATAAACATCTTATCTTATGCAAACATATTTTTACTTGGTTATTCATTTAACCTTACATTTATTTATACTTATCATCTGATCTTATCGATTTTCAAATGATTTACAAAGCAAAGCAAATAACAAGGTTCATGACTAAACATTTTCTCAAACATAAGTCATGAAACCTATTTTCACAAAACCTATGTATCTCACAGGCATTTTTATGCTGACGTACCTATTTTCACATGTGTTTTTCAGGAACTGTTGCATAAGATGATCAAGATACACATAGGCAGACTTGGGCTTTAGTGACAATAAAAGATGCAAGACTAGTTAATTATGTTGTATTTCTTTGTTTATTAAGACATTGTAACACTTTTAATTAATAAAACGAAACTTCAATTGCCATGGATTTGAAACATTAATTCTGTTACAACACTCCCCGACATTTCCGCCACGTTTTGTATGTTCCACGTGGTCGGGGTGTGACAGAAAAACAGAATACGACACCGAGCAGTCAATTTCAATATGGTCTCTATTAATTATACAACGTTACAGCACCACGAGACCAGTTGGACATCATTTCCCCTTTGGGAACCAAAAGCTTATCCAAATGGGAACCCCAAGTCCCTATTTATAGACATCACCTACACTATGTGTCCATCCGATCGGATTGCCATCCGACCGGATGGCCATCCGTCGTCCGGATGGACCTTGACATTTACAAAACATGTCCAACTTCTCTATTCTATACAATATTCAACACACGATCTATCTAACTATTCGCACAGTGGCAGGCGTACGAAATATGCACCAACAGATTCCCCCTCGGATGTCACTGTCGAATCGTCTTTAAAACTTTGAGAACCTTGAGCCGTGTTAGAATATTCTGTAATCTTCAACTTTTCTGCAACTTCAATCAGGTATTTTGAAATCTGACTATCCAAATTCCCCCTCGATTGATGATTCGGGTTTGCTTTTGTCAAAGTAAAGCACGAATTCCCCCTTAAATGAATCTTCAGGTCTTTTGCACAGTTCACGACTCTCCTCTGATTTGCTAAACTGCAGCCTTCACGAGCAATCACCAACTTGAAACTAATCAATGCAACATCCTCTGTTTCAACTTTAACCGCATCCGAGCTCAGTTTTTGATATCACAAGTTAGCACCACGATCTTCGCATTCCGCCTGCTCGATCTAAGAATGTACAAAAAATCAACCGGAAAATGATAGAAACTTCAAATATCCCACTGGTTAACTTCAAATCCGTGATTCCCCCTGAAGATCTGATATCCCGTTTACTGTGATCCACGTTAACGCACCCTAAGAATGACAGATTCGTGTAAACGGTATTCTCCACAATCAGCAAATCTTCATTGGAAAACAAATCATCTGGTAATGTAATCCGATCTCTGAAGCATTCGTCCACAATCAGATTCATTTCCTCAGATAATCCAGATCTCAGAAGCTATCATCCACGATCACTCTCAAATCTCCGATGCTTTCGTCCACGATAAAATATCAACACCTTGGATCATCTTGATCTCGGAAGCTTTCACCCACGATCAGATTCACATTCCCCCTTACAATCTGAAGTCGAAACTACCCGAATACTGTTGCAGTGTCACGAATTTCAAAAATGCCAGAATTTCAACATACGACATTGAAATTTTTATTCCCCCTCATTTTTGAAAATTCTGACGTATCTATAACTGAATTCCCCCTCAAACTGAATTCCGTTTTTAATTCTCTTCTCCGAAAAACTTGACCAAACTAGAATACCACAACATTCGCCACAATTGTCAGTTTTTCGTCTTTACGGATTTTACGTTTTGGCCCATAAATAGTCAGATAATCTGAATAATAAACATTCTGCACCATTATCATGACCACCCCACTTAATTTCCACAATCCGTGATCGCATCATCAAATCTGTTCACTGAAGCCCCAGACGGTGTCCCCGAACAACCCAGCTTGGTTGTTAAAAATCTGAAAAAATTGTCAATCACCAATTTTTTCTGGAGACTCTCCTTGTCATTGAGATCAAAAAATGCCTTTTTTTAGGCATTTGATCATCTGGTCGAATGACATGCTAACGGATGGTCATCCGATCGGATTGTCATTCGATCGAAGGACAAAGTGGGCAAACATGTGTTTGTGGATCGGATGGCCCTCCGATCGGAAGGTCATCCGATCGGATTGCCATTCGATTGAAAACAACTGATCTTTCAAACACCCCATAGTGACATGGATCAGATGGTCGTCCGATCAGATGGTCATCCGATCGGATTGCCATTCGATTGAAAGCATATAAACCTTCAATAAGACTTCAAGCAAGATAGTGATATGGATCGGATGGTCGTCCGATCGGATGGTCATCCGATCGGATTACCATTCGATCGGATATATTCTAACAGCTTAAGAACACTCCGAATCACGGTTTTTCGATCCAGAATCTTCATTTGTGTGAATTTCATGATGAAACTTCACAGGATTGTGCGCGAATCAATTTTGAACAGAATGATGTCTTCAATTCCAAAATCCATCCGTGAATTGACCTTTATTTTGATGATTTTCTCTGTTTAACGTCTAAACTCTCGTTTAACCCAAAATTGATGAGCTTTGGGTGATTTAACCGACTGTTAGATCGATTAAAAAGATACCGTAGCTCTGATACCACCGCTGATTCCAGGAACCGGCGAGTTTGACGGAGCTTCGGTCCAGATCCGACATGTTCGGTGCAATTATTACGACTAAGAAAGCAGTAGAAACAGAATACGAAACCGAGCAGTCAATTTCAATCTGGTCTCTATTGATTATACAACGTTACAGCACCGCGAAACCAGTTGGACAGCATTTCCCCTCTGGGAACCAAAAGCTTATCCAAATGGGAACCCCAAGTCCTTATTTATAGACATCACCTACACTATGTGTCCATCCGATCGGATTGC
>JARYGA010027853.1:0-37580 GCA_030545235.1 Helianthus tuberosus
AAGTAAGCTTGTGATATCATACAATATGAAGAACACCATTATAGAAATGCATATTATAGAGGGGCAGCTTCATTTTAGAAACACAATAAATTTGACAACAAAAGAAGAATTTTGGTCTCTTGATAAAAAAAATGAAAATATTAAGTGTTGAGATTAAGACTATTCACATATAAATAGATGGCACAGATGTCCATGTGGTTTCTCCAGTTATGTCAGTCGAGGCCAAATTTCAAATTTGTACCTTTTTCTTTCCTGACATTCTTGAAACATGCTATTTCCGTCCAAAAAGTAAACGGTCGTTAACTTTGACGGTTAATTGAGGGGTAAAAAGGTAATTTGCCATCTTCCCTAATAAAACCCTATCGCTACCGTTGTATTAAAGAGGTGTAAAAAATTTGGAAAAGAAAATAAAAATGGAAAATTACCTTTTTACCGCTCATTAAAAAGTCAAAGTTAATAACCGTTAACTTTTTGGACAGAACTGGCAAGTTTTAAGAATGTCAGGGACGGAAATGGTACAAATTTGAAATTTGGCCTAGACTGGCATGATTGGACAAAAATGGCTGTTAATTCTATTTCTTTTTTAATCCAAGGGCCGGGTTTGGTTCTTTAGTTCATAGTTTTTGGTGGTTCTCAGATTAACTGTTTCATAACCATGTAAACAAAAGCAGTTAAAATGCTTGAACATATGCCAGCATATATGTGCATACCTTGAAATACAAGTTTCAAGCATTGAACTAAGCTTCTTCCCAAAATCTGGCACCAAATGAGATTTCACAGCTTCTTCTAGTTCACACCAGTCCTATAATATTACAAACAAATTAATTACAAAACCTTAAGTAAATAAATTACCATTAACTTGCAGAAACGAAAACGACATACCTTGTTTGTAACAAAGGCGGAGTATTTCTCGTTAGCAATTTCTTCGCAACGCACGGTGGCCACCATCACCTGCAGAAAGCATCAGACAATGAAAAAGTTTCAAAAATTGTGTAGTTTTTTACACCTTTCTCAATTCAATTTTCATTTTGTTCTCCATGCAATGTGTTGCGAATAGAATGTGATAATGCATATTAGAGTAAAATGGCATTTTCATCCTTGAAGTTTAGTTACTTTTGTGACTTTCATCGAAAGGTTTGTTTTCCCACATCTGGATCCAAAAGGTTTGAAATCTTTTGCCATTTTCATCCAACTTGTTAACTCCATTCATTTTTTAACGTTAAGTCAGAGGTATTCTCGTCTTTTTAGATTTTTTTTGTGATGATTAAAGGGGAAAAAATCAACAGAGGTGGATCTTTATTTCTTATAGTGTTTTTATTTAATAAAAAATGTCTAAAAAGAGACGGAAATGCCCCTCATTTAAAGGAGAAAAATGGATGGAGTTAATGAGTTGAATGAAAATGGCAAGATTTCAAATCTTTTGGATCCAGATTCGGAAAAACAAACCTTTGGATGAAAGTCGCAAAAGTGGACGAAAATGGCGTTTTACTATACGTATTAAAAAAAGTAAGTATAGCAAATTACAGTACCTTGTGAGCTGGCAGGTCAAGGTCGCGATTCTCCTTAATAACTTTCCAAATCTGTTCTGAACTAAAAGAAAAACCCGAAGCTGGAACAACTCCTTGCCTATCACCAGCAAGCCCTCCAGGTGCAATGGAATGGTAGAATCTTTGCCTCAAGTTGGCAGCCTTACATTAAATCAATATATAGTTAAAAATGTTCCCTAAAATACTAGAAATTGTAATTTCCTAATATATAAATAAATCAAGGTGCATAAGATTTTGTTCAAAAAAACATGTACTCTACCTGTTCTTTGAACAGTTCTTCCTTCTCTTCGTAGCTAGAAAAAGCAACAACTTCAATCTGGTCAATTCATCAGTAAGGAAAATAAAAACTAATACAATTAAACACGAAATAACAATATGTGACCGGTATTGATAGACGGCAACAAAGAGCGATATATTTGGTATCTTACATTGAAAAATGTACTCAATGGTGTTTCTTTATGGGCTTCTGGCTTCGGAACCGAATCCCATATCTATAGCCAACAAAACATTGCATAATTAACAATATTAAAAGTATATACTACGACTTTAATCAAGTTTTAACAAAGTTTACCTTCTGTATATCTTCTCTTAAGACAGGCTCTAAATTTTCCAAAGGTGTCTTTAATGAAACAAAAGAAAAATCAGAAGATCAAAATATAACAAGATTTAAAACATATGTATAAGATAGGTATTACGTAGACCGCACTTACTCTTGTTTTATCGCGTATAACAAAAATTAACGTTGTTTTGCGTGGACTAAATAATCTCATCATGACCTGAAAATCGAAAATAGCAAAAGTAGATTGTTGGAACCTTCTGATTAAAAAGGAGAACAAAACAAGTATATATATATATATACACACACACGCACGTGCGCACACACCTGGAAAACGGTTTTTAGTAGAGGCTTATTTGCAGCATGCTCACGACCGATATCATGGCACCACCTAAGCAAGCAACACATTTTTTTATGAACTGAAACAATATTTCTTACGGATGTAACATGGTGTATCTCATATTTACGCACACTTACATATTTATAAGCACTATGTCCGAAACAGCAAGCGCAAAAAGTGCACTTTGTTTTTCAAACGCGGTATCATCCTGCAACACGCGAAGTTTACTGATATGCAAGCAATAATAAGCAATAAGTTCCTTTAAATACAGACTAGTTATGTATGTATGTGTTAACCATATTATACTTTATGGTTTATATACAACTAAAAGGAACTAAGTTGATATAACCAACAAAACCGAATCATAAAGAACGCGAATTCAAGAATGCAACCTCTCCTCGTTCTCTTCCATCGGTACCCTCAAGATCCATAACAATAGTGCACGGTTCAATGCCAGCACATCGAGCCATCCAAATACCTTTGGTGGTCTGCGACCTGATAAGAACATAACACACTCGGTTTGCTGAGCTGGATCAGAGAAAAGAGAGCTAAACGACGAAAATAGATGCTTGCCTGCCTTTAAATGCATCCATTTCCTTAAAATCGGTATGAAAAAGATGATTCAAAAGCGTACTCTTCCCTGTTCAAAACATATAATCCATCAATCCTTTTTGGGCCAGTTTCAATGATGAGATTAAAAACTGTTGAACAACTTTAATACAAAGTACTCATGGAAATAGGAATGTATACCGCTACTTTGTGGGCCCATGATAGAAACAACAGCATACGAAAGACCACATTCGCGAAGTTTTATTTCTTTTATGAATTTTTTGAGTCCTGCTGCGTTGAAAGTCCCATCTCCGTCTATAAGGTGGACGGAGCAACAATCAGGAGCTTCGCCTGTGAAGAACAAAATGTACAAGTATAACAAGATTATGATAGCTTTCGAATAGCAGTATTTTCAAATCATCTAAAGTTTCATATTATTTTTAGCATACAAATGAACCATCACCAAAGTAATAATCAACAACTACATGAACACAACACGATTAATTAACATCATAAAAAACCAACATACTTACTCAGTTTGCGCAAATAAGTCCCTAACTCTAAATTTGATATATTAATGTCACTTAACTAGTTTAAAATACATGTGTTTAAGAATATTATCTAAAAGCGACTTTTTACCCTTAAACGGATCACGAATCGATGAAATGACATTCCAAGTGTTCAAAAATGATGATGTGGATATTTTTTTTATTACATATAATGGCATGAATTTGTAGTTAAAGTAGTCACGTCGGATCACGAATCGATGAAATGACATTCCAAGTGTTCAAAAATGATGATGTGGATATTTTTTTTATTACATATAATGGCATGAATTTGTAGTTAAAGTAGTCACGTCACCAGAATAGTCTGCATGACATCCACGTCAACAAAAAGTTGCTTGCATAGTACATATATAATAGTTGTGACTGTAATCGACATTTATCGTTGATTTCATAAATTTGTGTATGTTATACAAGTTGTTAAACAAGTTTAGGAATTTTAACATTTACTTGCCCTATGTTGGGTTGAAGTACTTTTTATAATATTATTCATTAGGGCTGTAAACGAATCGAACGTTCAGCAAATAGTTCGTGAACCGTTCGGCGCGAAGTTCGTTTATGTTCGTTCGATTAGCTTAACGAATGAACACGGACAAAAATTCCGTTCGGTTAGCTTAGCGAACGAATACGAACTAAGGTCTCGTTTGTTCGATTGCGTTCGTGAACGTTCTGTAATATGTTCGTTTACATTCGTTTGTGCTCGTTCATTTACGTTGGTTCATTTTCATTTGATTATATTAAAAAATAACAAATAATAAACCTTTTACTAAAAAAATTTGAAAACTTGAAACCCTGTTTTTCTCTAAGTTAGCTAAAATTTGGACATCAGGATATTTTTTGGGATAATTATGTCTAAGTTAGTTAAACTTGATTAATCGTTTGGTGGTTGTAGTAAACTTCTTGTGTTTTGGTTTATAATTTGATGGTTGTATTTAACTTACTTGTGTCCAATGTTTAACGTTAACAATGTCTTTATTTATTAATTTCAAGTTAAATGTTCTTTATGTTCGTTTTTATTCGTTTGTGTCCGTTTGTGTTCAAGACCAGTGTTCACGAACTACCAAATGTTCGTGAACAACTGAATTTCCTTAACGAAAGAACACGAACATAAACATATGTTCGGTATGCATTTGTAAACAGTTCGCGAACATGTTAATTCCCTTAACGAACGAACAGGAACATGGCCTTGTTCGTGTTCGTCCGGTTCGATCACAGTCGTTATACAACATTACACATCACAGATTAATTTATTATCTAATCATATGACTTATATTTCTGATGCATCATGTAAAATACATCAAATTACAAATGATAAATGAGATTCAAATGAGCTGGAAATTGATCTGCATTACCCATTGAATTGTTCCCTGTGTTGAATCAGAATGTTGAAGAATTAGAGATCGTCTGGTTGTGTTCGTGATTGGATGATGAGATATATGAATTACACATTGATGACTTTTGGTTGAAGAATCATAAATCGTAAATCAGAGGAGAAAACTTTTGCAAAATTCAAAGGTGTGTAGGAACCGGAATTGATCTATAAAATTTTAAACTAGAATTTCGGGTTAAATTAAGATTTTTGTTATATTTCCAATTTATATAAAATTGTTATAATATATTTTGTGGGAAAAGATCAAATAGTAAGTTTATTTTGCATAGGAAGTGTAGGAAGCAATATGATTAGGACATGTGGCAACATTTAAAATAAAGAAAAATGGTATTTTAGTCAATCCAACCCTTTCTTCTTCCTTTACAAAACCCAGTAACTTCAAAACCCACCATCTTCAACCATTTCTTTACTTTCTATCTCAATAATCATTACATTATAGTGCGATTTTCATCACCAATCAATGATTCAAACACCCGATCAACGTGTTCTTTAGCTTTTTTTGAAGAAAACCCAGTTTAATTTCATACAAAATCTCGTTTTTTCCGGTGATTTTGAAGATAATCACTCGATCTGTTCGATTCGAGCGCTGATAAGTGTTTCAATCATTCAAAATTCGTCAATTGTTGAAGAAATCACTTCGATCCATGTAAGAAATTCTTTAATTTCATTTTTATGATTTGGGTTTTTGATTTAGTCATTGCGTTTTACGATCTTGGCGGGGGTCCGGGGGCAGCGCCCTTGGTAGCGGGGTCCCCGGGGCGGCAGCCCCTGGCGGGGTCCAAGGGGCAGAGCCCCTGGCTGGGGTTGAGCTGCCATTGCGTAAACTGCCTCTAGAAACTGCAATTTGCCTCTGGAAACTGCATTCGTAAACTGCATTGGTTCAGACAGTTCAAAGCACAGACAAAACTATTGTCATGGTTCAATGCGTTTTAGAGAGAACACTTTCTTTGGTGTTTTTAGGCAATTGCGTTTTAGAACTAAAACATTTTTATGTGTTTTCTGGCCATTGCGTTTTAGAAAAACACATTCTTGAAGTGTTTTTTTGTGCATTGCGTTTTAGGTAAAACACTTTTTAGGTGTTTTCAGTCCATTGCGTTTTACAGAGAATACTTTCTTTTGTTTTTTTGGCAATTGCGTTTTAGAATGAGTCATTTTTAAGTGTTTTCTGGCCATTGCTTTTACAAATAAGACATTTTTTTTTGTGTTTTTTGTGCATTGCGTTTTAGGTAAAACACTTTTTATGTGTTTTCAGTCCATTGCGTTTTAGAAAACAGACATTTTAAGTGTTTTCTGGCCATTGCGTTTTAGAAATAAGAAATTTGTGTGTGTTTTTGCGTTTTAGGTAAAACACATTTTTATGTGTTTTTAGTCCATTGCGTTTTAGAAAGTACATTTTCTTTTGAGTTTTTAGGCTATTGCGTTTTAGAAATAAGACATTTCTTTGTGTTTTCTGGCCATTGCGTTTTACAAATAAGACATTTCTTTGTGTTTTTGGTGCATTGCGTTTTAGAAAAATGTCATTTTTTAGGTTTTTTTTTCATTGTGTTTTACGTAACTGGGGGTTTTTCTATTGCGTTTTACGCAAGTGGGTTTTTAATTTTTTTTTTTGAAAATATAGCAATAGTATACTCGTTTTAAAGATAAAAAAACGCTCGTTTTTTTGGTGCAATTTTTATAAAAAAAATAATGTCGTATGAAAGAGTTATTAACGTTTAAAAAATTAGGGGGGGGGGGGGGAATTGGAGGAGAGAGAAACTATTGCATTGTATTGACTAGAAATACTCCTAAACAAACTCACGCGCCTCTTTTTTCCCCTTCAATTTCCATCATTTAATGTTAGCCCTTGATTAACTAAATGGATGGTCAAGATCACTTCCTAGCCTTCCTAGCCAAATAAACTTCCTATTGTATCTCCACCCTATATTTTGTTATATGGTTTTCAACTCCTTAAATAGATTGGCTTACTTGCTCTTCTATATATGTTCATTGTATTCCTTTGTAAAATACACACTTCAATCAATAATATTAATCTCTTTATCGTTGTTATTCTCTCGTATTCTTTTGCTATTAGGTTAGTTTCACAATACGTTATTAGCACGAAAGACTCGAAGGGCGACGGACTGATGCGTTGAACTAATCGGGATGAGAGGCGGAGGACCGAGGAATGTTTTCCATGGGGTTTTGGAGTTTTTGGAATCTACCGGAATCCATGGCGACCTTAATCCTTAAACAAGTAACTTAGAACTAATCTCTCTCGATCCATTGTGCTTACCCCCAAGGTAACCAATCAATCCTTTTATTTCTTCTTGTATATTATAAGTACGTATCACGGATTCATACGGTTGTAAGATTAAATATATCATGTCTTAATATTTAATCTAGTAGCCATTATAATCATTTACATTCTATAGATCAAAATATATAACAACCTATTAAATAATTAGTTGGTAATTGTTGATGGACCACATTACCCTTATTAACTAATTAGGTTTCCTCTTGGGTGCTTATATAAGGAGACTTATGTAGAGGTTAAAAGGTTACACACTTAGACACATAACCCAATAATCATAACATCAATCTCGCCTCTCACTCCATAGCCGATATCCTTTTCGGTTTACATCATCACCATCATTAGTTTGCACCCTAAGGAGGAACCAGATCACACTGACAAACATGTCGAACTCCATGGCATCATCTCTAACTGGATTATCCTCTGCATTGTCTGCTGTAACAGGTATGTTTTCATGTTTTCCATTATGTTTAAACATAACTGATTCAACATGTAGTATCAAAGCATATGTTGATTAGTCAGTTCTGTTTTCATATCCATTAGTTCTGGGATTGAAATCTGGAAAACGGAATTTTGAAAACTTTGTAAACATCACAGCCGGTTTCGAGTGATTCAATATCACTGTTTAAATGATTAAGTTAGTAAAAAATATGACTCGAAACCAATATGGGTAATTTTATGTCCGAAATATGGTTTAGAAGCCTTAATTTTCAGGTTTCGGGTTCCAGAAATTATGGGTTTTATTTAGGGTTCATCATGTGTTCTTAGGAAAATTCGAAATTCCTTTATGTTTTGGAATATAATTTGAATTGTTGAATGTTTTTCCTAATTTTGATCTGTTTTGTCTAATGAAAATTTTCGAAATCTGTTAAAAGTATAAACACATTATGATTTTCGAAATATTCTGTTAAAATTAGATCAATGTTAAAACAGGAAACTCTATCACAATTCCTAAGAATTCGAATTTTCAGTTATGTTTTCACATTAACAGCTGTAACAGGAGTTTCGAGATCAATTTTTAACGACCAGAGACCAAGATCTCGACTCGAGACCACAAGAACTCGACTCGAAATCATAAGTGTTCTCAAATCTTTACAACTCGAGACGACGATTTCGACTCGAGACCATAAGGTTTCGACTCGAGACCACTGAGGTTTCGACTAAGGGCTTCAATCTTCACAACTCGAGACCATGGTTGCGACTTGAGACCTCATTATGGAGTTGAGATCTCATAAAACACAGTAGTCGAGACCATGATTACGACTCGAGACACTGAGGTTGCGACTCGAGACATTAATGAGTCGAGACCTCATAATGTTACAAGATGAGTCGAGACTGGACTCGAGATCTCACTCGAGACCTCATAACTGAGTCGAAATCTCACTCGATCCGCGCTAACAGGTGGTTTGCTATTAAATAATTGGTTTTGTAAATACTTAGTTAATTAATCAGAATCAGATAATGTTTTACAAAACCAAAATAGCTTAACTTGAATGAGCTTCTGATGTATCATTTCTGGCCAAAGCTGATTTGATACATCTACTTATCGTTCAAGTATTAAGAAAGCTATGTTAAGTGTGCATAACAAACGTGAAAGTCTTAATATCTGGCCAAAGCTGATTTAATTCTTTCATGTATAGCATGCTTAATAAGTGCATAACTAAAGTGATTGTTCCATTTCTGGCCAAAGCTGATTTGTCACAAGCACTTTGCACACATGCTTAAATGATTACACTTCTGGCCAAAGCTGATTTGTCTTCGTTTAAGTAGAATTTTACTAAGTCTATTATTTTGATGTTAGTAATAGACAATATCACAGCTTCATAATTAAAATGGTCATTATTTATGCCTGCCTTAGTATAACGTGCCCTTAGATCACATTAGGACTTCTTCCTTAGTATCATAACTTGCTCATATTAGTTCCACTATCAGCGCCCAAGGCGGGATTCCACCTTTGACTGGTGATTACTTTGCCGCATGGAAGGATGCTCTCATGCTTACGCTTGGATTGCTGGACTTTGACTATGCTCTAAGAGAGAATAAGCCAGCGGACCTTACTCCTCAAAGTACTGCTGCTGAGCAGTTGACTCATGAAAAATGGACTAGGTGTAACCGCATGTCTCTCATGTTCATGAAGTAGTCCATAAGCAATGCAATCAGAGGAGCCATTCCTGATTCTGAAGATGCTAAAATGAAACGCCCCATTCTTTACCTTTTTAAAAGTTTATAATAATATAGACTTCATACAATTTTTTACAAAATTTAGGCATGACCAGTTCGTAACGTAAGTAATTTCCCTGCTTTTAAACAATAAAACATCCCCAACTTAAAGAAGACCTTCGACCACACATTCTAAGTAACAAAAACGTGGTAAACAAGAAGTCCTTTAAACATTCCCAACTATTTCATAAACAACCCTTTTTTTTAAACCAAAAGCGGACAAGTTTGAGTTGTCTAGATACAAAATCTGCTAATTAACTAAGTTTTACCAAAACATAAAAAGACCAAAACCAACACCATACAAAACAGACATCTTCGGAAGCGTGAGGTGGGCGCAGTTTGTGTGTGTGCTCGTTCCAAGTCGCCAAACCATTTAAGTCGAGGATTTACCTACATCATACATCAAAATTAATTTCGTCAGTTATGTCACCACTAATCTAAGTAATAAATATAATCCATTCCATACTTTCAATTCATACATACACTTTCTTACCCGTAGAAACGGGTCAAACATACCATCTCATAATTGAGGTAAAACATGCCATCCATTAATCCGTTAGTAACGGGTTAATTTCATGCAAAACGTAAACATTCATCCAATTTGTTCACAACGAATCGAATACCTTTCTTTCATCATTCGTATTTGCATTCACTTCAACCCATTTATGACGGGTTGAACTATACCATTCCTTTTTGCATAACTTTCCATTCTTTCGGCTTGTTCAAGACGAACCGACCATGATACATATCCTTTCATAACATTCATTACATACGACCCGATCGTAACGGGTTAGGCTATCTACTTTATAACTACCATAAATAAGGTCTTTGTACAAGAACATTAAGTGACATTATAAAAATATATGCATAAAACAACATACATTCTATTAGTGCGACCCGTTCATATGGTTCAACTACATAACATTCCAACATACATTATATTAGTGTGACCCGTTCATACGGTTCAACTACATAACATCCCTTTACTTTCTCATTTTTCTAACCATTCCTTAAAGATTCAACACATCAAATTACCATGTTTTACACTACCACTTTCGAACTAGAATTTATATAACGAGACTAACATTCATAATCTACACTAAGGATAGATAAAGTTCATAAGAACTTACCATGGTCTTGCGCTACTTGTGTTTTGGAATGGCTCGTGCCTTCTTCCTTCTTCGCTCCTACATGTTACAACTTCATACTTTTAGCTTTCATACGGATTAATTACATACGCGTTTCCTTTATTCATCATGGTGTTAAACAACTACGCACACTTCCATTTCTATTCTACCACATCAATTTAACAAGGATTCATATCAAATCACAAGTAAATAAATCTAGGCATTTCATCGAACACCTTATGTGCGTACCATCAATAAGGCATAGTGTACAAGTAATTAAAGCACATTTTTCCTTGTTCATTCATGGATCATCATAATTATTTAATCTTCATATATTATCATCATAATCATATGTATTATGTTTCTTATCAAATTATTCATCAAAATATCTTCTATAACTCTACTTGAACATCAACATTACTCTAATTCACATATAAACTTCACCAATCCTTCACTTTCTTACAAATGCCAAGTGGGTTTTAATCAAAACCTTCAATATGGTCAGAATCAAACATATTACTACTTCTACATGTTAATATTATCTAATATTCATGTCATTTTCATACTACATTCATAGATTATACATAACCCACTTTATCATACATCACCAAAATATGAAATTTGACTTACTTGGTGTTAAAAGAACACTAGATGATCATGAATCTTGATACATGCATCAATTTACACTTCAATTTCCCTTCCAATTTGATGGATTTGTAATGTTTAGGGGTTTGTTCTTCTTTTCTTTGCCTTGTCGACACACACATACATCTGATGTATGTGTTTGTGTTTTAAAACTTATGTTTTATTATTTCATTTTTCAATTTACCCAAGTTTGGCCCCTCAAGTATTGAGTTCTATAATTAAGGTTCAATCATTTATTTACATGCCTTCTTATATTTATATAACCACATACTTATACATGTTTATATATTTTTGGGGTGTTACATAAAACCTACTTGGCTTCTGTGGAGGCGTAGTTCAAGGGGACGTCTAAAGCACACGCTAGTACCCTTATTCTCAAGCTGGTGACAACTAAGTATGATGGGAGGAGCGGCATCCGCGAGCACATCATGATGATGAATGACATGGCCAATAAGCTGAAGGGGCTGGAAATGGAAATCAGTGATGGTTTCGTCGTTCATTTCATCATTACTTCGCTTCCTTCGTCCTTTGAAGCATTCAAGATCAATTATAACACTCAGAAGGATAAATGGACGATGAGTGAGTTGGTCGCTATGTGCGTACAGGAGGAAGAGCGTATGAGGATGGATCGCACTACTGATGTTGCTAACTTCACCACCTCTAACTCTAAGAAGAGGAAGAACAATCATCAGAGGAAGGATGCTTCAAAAGTCCAAAGGGCCAATCCCAATACTAGTGCACCTTCCAGCTCTAAGAACTCCTTAGGCAGAATCCACTGCAAGTTCTGTAAAAAGGCAGGACATATGCAGAAGGAATGCCCTGACTTTAAGGAGTGGCTGGCTAAGAAAGGTAACGGTTATTTTATGATACTTGAGTCCTATAATTTAAATGTTCCTGCTAATTCTTGGTGGTTTGATTCTGGTTCTATGGTTCATGTTACCAATTCAACTTAGGGATTCCTTACAATCCGGAAGCTGGAAAGAAACCAAATAACGCTTAAGGTTGGGGATGATCGAGAATTAGAAGTGAAGGCCATTGGAACATTACAGTTATTTATGAAAACTGGTTTATGTATTAAACTTTATGATACCTTATATGTTCCTGAGGTAACTCGGAACCTTGTATCAGGACCAAAGTTAGACATAGACGGTTTTAATGTTTCCCATGGTCATCGCAAACTCTCTATCCTCTATGATTATGTTCTTTATGGTACTGGTATTCTGGATGGTGAATTTTTCCAAATCTTTGTTGTCATATAACATTAATGAATCACTCACAAAGATGAAAGAGAAATGAGACTTAGAGACTTCATCCATGTTGTGGCTTCAGCGTTTAGGCCACATCTCAAGAGAACGATTAAATCGTCTCATAAAGGATGAAGTCTTACCTCCTCTCGATTTCTCTGATTTTGGAACATGTGTCAAATGTCTTAAAGGTAAAATGACATTAGCAAATAAGAAAGGTGCCACTAGGAGCTCTAATTTATTAGAACTCATTCACACTGATATTCGTGGTCCCTACCAAATCGCTGGCATAACAGGACATACTTCATTTATCACTTTCATTGATGATTATTCTCGTTACATGTACTTGTATCTTATTAAGGAAAAGTCCGAATCTCTTACAACTTTTAAAGATAATAAGGCTGAAGTTGAAAAACAATTAGATCGTCAGATTAAAGTTGTGAGATCAGATAGAGGCGGTGAAGATTATGGAAGACATACTGATGTGGGTCAAGCTCCTGGTCCATTTTATGAGTTTTGTAAGGGCCAGGGGATTGTGAACCAATACACCATGCCTGGTACACCTCAGCAGAACAGTGTCGTTGAAAGAAGAAACCGTACCCTTATGAACGTGGTATGCAGTATGTTAGCCAACACTAATTTACCATTATTCCTCTGGACTGAAGCGTTAAAAGCAGCTGTTCATATACTCAATAGAGTTCCTTCTAAGTCTGTCCCTAAAACTCCTTATGAACTTTGGACAGGAAGGGAACCGAGTCTTAAATATATGAAAGTATGGGGCTGCATTGCTGAAGCAAAACTTTACAATCATTTCCTAAGGAAACTTGACCCTAAAACAGTTACCTGTTTCTTTATCGGGTATCCTGATAATTCAAAGGGTTATCGTTTCTATTGTCCTTCCCATGTCACCCGTATTGTTGAAACCAAATGTGCTGCGTTCCTGGAGGATTTCAAGGTCAGTGGGAGCAGTACCAACCTTTACGAAGAATTGCAAGAAGTACAAGACGCGGGGGGGGGGGGGGAGACTCGTCGCTTATCATTACTCCGATTACTCCTCTTGTACCCAATGCAAATACTGTACCTGAAGATACTGCACCAACTCAAAATTCACCTCTACAATCAGAACCCATTATACCTCATGATGAAGGCACATCAAACGCTCAAAACCAAGATAATGCTGAACCCGATAATCCACTCAGGAGGTCATCTAGGCAAAGAAGACCTACTAATTGGGATGATTATGTTACCTACCTGACTGAAATGGATCCCGGAAAGCTCAATGATCATATCTCTTACAATGAAGCCATTAGCAGTGATAAGTCTTCTGAATGGAATAAAGCGATGATTGATGAGCTTGAATCCATGAAGAAAAATTACATTTAGGATTTGGTAGAATTACCCAACGGTGTCAACCCCGTATGATGTAAATGGGTGTTCAAAACAAAACTGGATCCGCATGGGCACGTTGAACGCTACAAAGCGAGATTGGTTGCAAAGGGCTACACTCAGAAAGAGGGAATTGATTATCAAGAGACGTTTTCACCTGTCTCTCGTAAAGATTCATTAAGGATCGTCATGGCCCTAGTAGCTCATTTTGATTTAGAGTTGCATCAGATGGACGTTAAAACCGCTTTCCTTAACGGAGACTTAGACGAAGATGTTTACATGAAACAACCTGAAGGCTTTAAACCTGAAGGTCAGGAGCATCTAGTCTGCAAGTTGAAGAAATCCATTTATGGGTTAAAACAAGCATCACGTCAATGGTACCTCAAGTTTGATGAAGTCATGAAGAAACAAGGTTTTATGAAGAATCAAGTGGATCAATGCACCTACCTCAAGATGAGTGGGAGCAACTTTACTATACTTGTCCTTTACATAGATGATATTCTATTGGCAAGTAATAGTTTAGACATGTTGCATGAGTCGAAGCGGTTACTCTCGCATAACTTCGACATGAAGGATCTCGGAGATGCTTCTTACGTCATTGGCATGAAAATTCACCGAGATAGACACAAAGGGATCTTAGGATTGTCTCAAAAGACTTACATAGATCGTGTCCTTACACGTTACAACATGCAACAGTGCAAACCCTTCGTCGCTCCAGTAGTTAAGGGAGATGTTTTTGGTTCATTCCAGTGTCCGACAACAGAGGTTGAGAAGGAGCAAATGAGCCAGATACCTTACGCGTCAGTAGTCGAGAGCCTGATGTATGCTCAAGTCTATACTCGCCCAGATATCGCTTATAATGCTGGAATGCTAGGCCGTTATCAGACTAATCCTGGCCTAGATCACTGGAAAGCAGCTAAGAAGGTACTTCGATATCTGCAAGGGACGAAAGACTATAAACTGACTTATAGAAGAAGTGATCATTTAGAAGTGGTAGGCTATTCTGATTCTGACTTTGCCAAATGCAAAGATGACAAGAAATCCACTTCGGGCTATATTTTTATGTTAGTAGGCGGACCTATCTTATGGAAGAGTCATAAACAACATTTGACCACAACTTCCACAATGATGGCAGAGTACATTGTTGTTTATAATGCAACCTGTCATGGAATGTTGCTTAGAAATCTGATCACTGGACTCAAAATCGTCAATTCCATTTCTAGACCATTGAAGCTTTACTATGATAATTCAACCGTCGTTAGTTTCTCGAACAGTTACAGTTCGACTGGAGCTGGTTTATATCTCGATACAAAATATATGTTCGTACGTGAACGAGTTGAGGAAAATAATCTTTGTATTGAGTATATTAGTACTAAAGATATGCTTGCGGATCCGATGACTAAAGGTCTCCCTCCTAAGGTTTACGAAGAACATGTTCGGAATATGGGATTTAATAAAGACCTTATTTAAGCATATTGTACTAGCTTATGTTTTATGATTAATGAAATTTACTCAGTTTGATTTTGTATATCTCTTAGAATATGTTCAACCGGTATAATGACATATAGACAAATAAAGTTACAAATCAAACAAAGGGCTTATGCGTATTTTGATCATGACGATTATGTTTTAAATTAAGGCTATAGTATGACTAATGGGGGTCCTGAATCGCATAATGATTCAACGACTGTATTTCTCTGCTATAGTACTTGTTTAAGGCTAAAATGAGTGTTAACTCCTGATCAGGCTTATCTAATACTCATAGTAAATGATTACTCGGCTAAGTGGGAGAATGTAAGATTAAATATATTATGTCTTAGTATTTAATCTAGTAGCCATTATAATCATTTACATTATATAGATCAAAATATAAAACAACCTATTAAATAATTAGTTGGTAATTGTTGATGGACCATATTACCCTTATTAACTAATTAGGTTTCCTCTTGGGTGCTTATATAAGGAGACTTATGTAGAGGTTAAAAGGTTACACACTTAGACACATAACCTAATAATCATAACATCAATCTCGCCTCTCTCTCCATAGCCGATACCCTTTTCGGTTACATCATCACCATCATTAGTTTGCACCCTAAGGAGGAACCAGATCACACTAACAAACATGTCGAACTCCATGGCATCATCTCTAACTGGATTCTCCTCTGCACTGTCTATTGTAACAGGTATGTTTTCATGTTTTCCATTATGTTTAAACAGAACTGATTCAACAACGGTTAGGTTTTTTTAAATATAGGCTGTGATGTAGAGTGGTTCTCCGGCAACTTGGTAAAACAATACTAAAAGGGCTAGCATTGAACAAAAAGATGAAACTTAAAATGTCGTAACTGACGGCTACATTACGAAACTCTAGGGAGATTTTTAGTGTTCAACAAATTTTCCAATCTAAACTTTCATTTCTAGCCCAAATATTTTGAGAAAGGTACATATTAAACCTTATGGTTTGATTTATATTTTATTAAACCCTAGAGGATTTTTTATATATTATTTTATATCTACAGCTTAATAAAAGCCTAATCCTATTTGAGTTTTCTACTGTTGTCTATGAAATAACTACAGTATGATTAGTTAAATTTGCAAAACTTTTAATCGAAAATGTTTTTATGAAATCCCTTATATTTTTGTTGAGATTTCATGAATTAATGATTGAAATAGAATAAGAGCTGAACAAGTCTAAAAGATGATGAAGTAAATTTCAATATGATATTTCTAGTGTGAAGCAACATTTATTATAATATTTTTATAATATTAAATAGGTTATTTGTGATGTAAACTATATCATAAACTAATTTGTTTGTGAATTATGTGTTGCACAATCGTCTCTTTTTCTGAATTACAATTATTTTAACTCTATAATATTGTTATTGCATATATAGTTACCATCGTATTTAATTACAATCTTTTGAGGAATTACAAATATTGTTTTGGCACATATATAGTCATTTGTTATATTACGCATGTATTGTGCTTATTTATAGAATAGATCATCTAGTGTATAAGAGTTGCTTTAGCTTTATATGGATTATTATATTGTAAAAATATGCTTTAATTTAATACTTTCATGTTGATTTAATTATGAGAATGTGCAATGCATGTATTTAATTATAAAATTTATTATATAGATTGTTAGCATTCGTAATCATATTGTCTAGATATATGATAAGTCTATGTTTATAGTATTCTTATCTACTATTTAAGAACTTTGATAGCTTATATGACATCACATGATAGGTTATCATTAAATTAGTAGTAAAAATCATATGTTGATTTACTTATTTTTTTTATAATAATTATCTTGCTTTTGTAAATGCAATAATATATGATTCAAGACATATGATTTTATTGTGACTTTCATCATATATCAACTTTTTCATTTATAAGACAATAGGAATTTGAAACTCATGCACTTGATGTTGAAAAAAATAGAGCATGATGTATAACAAGTTTTATAGGAAGATTATCATTATTGTAGTTTGATATTTCTTTTATATGCTCTGATAGTAGATAGATTATTAGATAAAGAAAAAGAGAGAGAG
The DNA here is from genome assembly GCA_030545235.1 of Helianthus tuberosus. Taxonomy (NCBI): domain Eukaryota; kingdom Viridiplantae; phylum Streptophyta; class Magnoliopsida; order Asterales; family Asteraceae; genus Helianthus; species Helianthus tuberosus. The sequence goes on from JARYGA010027853.1 coordinate 17,412, forward strand.
AACAAAGTTAGTTGTTTTGTTATCACTCTTATGATAGAGTATACATGTGCTTTAATACGACACCCAAAGTGTCATACTCCGTAAATCTCATTATCGATTTACAGAAGGTTATAAAATTTTAAATTGATAAAACTTACATGACTTGATCATGTAGTTATTTCTCACTTTACATCATGTGAAGAGAAAGATTTTATAACTAAAAAATTGGATAAAAATTTCCATTCTCCACATGTGAGATATGCTCTGAAGTAGCAATATCATAAAAAAAAGTATGAAAGGTTTGAAGTGACTTTATATTTGTATGTCTGAGAAAATAATGAAAATTATGAAGCATCTTTGGTTTTACTCCATTCCTTGAAGTGAATTTGACTATATATTGCTCGGTATGATCATGGACCTAATTAGGAATTTAATGATGATCATATTAATAATGAGATCGACCATCAAAATGCAACGGTGATTATGTTAATAATAAGATTGACCACCATAAGTGGGAAATAATGGAGTAATAATATGAGAGTTGTCACACCCCAACCGATGGCGGAAACATCAGAGTGAGACGAAATAGATTGCTCATCACACATAACACTACTTGTGACAATAACTAATTCAAAACTGATTTCATTCATAGCATAAATTGTCAAGTACAACATAGGAAATTCAAATTACAACATTTAAAAGACAAATACGACAAGTTCAACAAAATAAAGTAATCAAATCTAGTATTCCAATATGTGTTTCTAAGTTGTCCCTACTAGATTCATCATGATCGTCATCATCAACCTGCAACATGTTTATAAGTATACTTCAACACAAAATGTATTGGCGAATACACAAATTTAAATACGTATCATAAGTATAAAAGGTTTCTCAAATCCAACATGGCAATTTATATACAAGGTTGTACTCGCATGCATAACTAAAAGTCAAACCCGAGTGTCCACAAGAATAATGTGCATCCCTCGCCACAAAGTGAACGAGACCGTTATGTATAATATCTTAACAGTACCCCGACGGGCGGCGTGCTACTCCTATAGCGCTATAGTTGTTAAGGTGGGCTAGCTAAGTTAATGACAAATAGAGTCCATGTATGTATTCTAGCATAAACAACCTAAGTATAGCAAATAACATGTATGGCAGATTGAGTGAATGAATATGTTTGTGTGAATTGTGTATTTTAATAAGTGAAACATGTTACACCCAAAAGTGTGTTAAAGCATAAAAAGGGTCAAGTGTACTCACGGTTTTGCAAAGCTTCCTTTGTAATTCCGTGAAGAGTTTTGTTAGTTGGAGGATGCAACACCAAAGTCACCCTACATGGGGTAAACAAAGGTGTGTAAGTATTGGAATTTATATGGAAGATTCGGATTGGAATTTAAAGAACAAGAAAGTATATATGTATGAAAATATTATCTAGTCTAAGTACTCATTTTTGACACTAAGTTAAGTGTGATTTCAGGGGTCCTAGTTTGCCCATTAGAATAAATAACGAGAGTCTTAGATTCTTAGATATAATAGCCTAAGTTTATGACGAATAATCATGACCTGATTACCATCACAAATTCAGCCATGTTATTATGTATATATGTATTTATATAGTTATAATAGTATCCTAAACTAAGTCCATCACATATATCATAGATTATCATGTAAGTCAAGCATGGAGGTTTAACCTCGAGTTTACAACGGTTCGAAACGAAATACGATTACAAGAGATTACAAGTTTCCAAAAATAGAAATACAAGACAAGCTTTCTAATTAAGGAAATTTACAAAAGGCGAGGCATTACAAGAATGATATGTGGAAATAATGATGGTGATATAACTTGATAGTTTCTTATGATATAAATAATTCTCTTGTGTTTTACCTCTTGTATTAGCATACGTGTAACCAATACATATACGATTGTAAACCATAAGTTTATGGATCACAATTATTTAAGTAGTTGGCATGACCGGTTAGACCACACTGAGTCAATGATGATGTGAAACTTAATGAAGAACCAGAAGATTCTTTCTGACAATTAAACATGTCATGTTGGCTCTCAAGGGAAATTGATTATTTACCAACCAAAGTAGGGCGGAAATCCTTAAATATTCTGGAAGTAAGTAAAGGATATGTATATCCCAACATGTATCATTTAGTGTTTTAAATCGATGCATCGTCTAAATGGTAATCAAATCCACAACCTGAAGCTTGTGTGATTGTGGCGTAGCTAATATGATAGCAAGCATATTAATCCAGATTAGTATATTTATTTGGTAATAATGAATTTGATTTCCAAGTTATTAACGATCATTGGAATAAGTGTTATTTTTGAGACGATCACTAAACGTCTACTGTTGATTACAAAGCCAATGATCATGAGAGAAGCAAAAGTTCATTTAGGTACATGTAATTTTACATATAGTACCATTAATTCACACCAAGGCAATATATCATAGTTCTCCCCATACAGTTGGTTTTTGCTCAGGAACCAAAGATGTCTCATCAAAGATTTTGGTTGTGCGACATATATTGAAACTCATCCACCACACCGTACAAATATGGGACTTCTAAAAAAATTTGAGAATATGTTTGGTATAAATAATCGTCTATGATTGAATACTTAAAGCCACTAGTGAGAAATTTGTTTATGGCTCATTGGTTTTCACTTTAGTGAATGAATCTTTCCAACATTAGGGGAAGATAACAAGCAGTTGGAAAGTGAAAAGTAAATGAATTATCATGTCTTCCTGATCCTCATATTATAAACTATGAACTAGAAGTTTAAAGGATAAATCATTTACCAATATTAAAGAACAAATTACCAGACAAGTTCACTGACCCAAATAGACCGACTAAGTAAGTCACATTATCAGCTGCTTATGCTCCAATTATATTTGTTTCCTAGAAGGACAACCACATATTTTGTAACGAGTCTACTGCATGCCTAAAGCGTGGTAGACTAGTCGATTCCAATAATAAAATTCCTCAAAAATTGGAGCAAGTAATTAAGATGGTCAAGTCGAGGGGTATAGTAATAAAATATCCTGAAGAGATAGTAGACATGATGGTTCAAGAAGAACATCAGGTACCTGAAAATAAAGAGATCTCGATAAGTTGTATAATGTCTAAGATATGTATGGAATCGAAATAAAAATCGACGTCGTTATACTTTTGTATATAATGTAGCGCTTGAAATGATTAAATGATGAGGATTAAGATTTGAGATCTGCCTATGAATGTAAACATAGAAATGATTGTCCAAAATGGAAAGACGCAAATAAGGCAAAGTTGAATTCTCTAATGACATGAAAAGTCTCTGGACCAATAGTCCGTACAACTGAAATTGTAAAATATGTTGGATATAAACAGTTCTTTTATGCGAATTATGTGAAAATCAAATTGAGTGATATAAGGAAAATTGGTGGCACAAGAATTTTCACAAAGACCTATGATTGATTATGAGGAGACGTATTCTCCAGTGGTGGATGCATTGACTTTCCAATATTTTATTAGTCTGGTAATATAAAGAGAGAATTGATATGCGTCTTATGAATGTTATGTATCACTTGATACTGAAAGTTTACATGAAATTCCTGAAGAATTAAATTATGTAAGTCATGTAAAGTAAGTTCTCAAGAACAATGTGATCATTGTATACATATTCAGATTTGAATACATTATGATTATTTTACATGTTGGATATAGTTGGAACTCCTGATGGGTTTCTTAAAGCAATTAAGTGCTTAGAAGGTTAATTAAAACATCTTAACGATGTAATTCTTGTGCACCAATAAACATATGGATAACTTGTACTCTATGATTTTGATATCTCAATAAATAGTGTACACGCATGGTACAATATGGATTTTGAAACTAAAAGCAAGTGTTCATGAAATTTTTGTGTATGATATAGAAATCAATGAGAGGCTTATGTAACAGAACTCCTAAAGAGTGTATGCACATACATTATTTTTCAAAGTGGAAAGAAGTATATGAATGATTGTCTCAAGTTATTAGACATAAATAAAAAAAGAGTATGTCTCGAACGTTGTGATGTAAAATCGTAAAAGTAATTTAAACAAAAGGAGGTATCAAGTTATTAAGTAGAAAATGTTGAAAAGTGAAAGTTGCCAATTATCAAAAGTTAGAAGTAAATGTTGTAAGACCCGTAGTCCATTTATACGATTTACATATAAACATCGACTATAACTATGTATTATCGATTACAATACAGTTAAAAAATTCGAGTTTATTAAAACATTTTAACATCTTGTATGAAATTTCGCCGTTTCAAACGTGACGACGAAACTTTTAGCGAAAGCTTTAATCTTTATGTGTTCGGTTCCTCATTGAGCTTGATCGTCCTCCGGTAAATCAAATAATACCTACATTTCATATGAACATGAAATGAGTTAGTAATATAGCGTTTAAAACATGTCTAAACAAGCTCGCAAGTCAAAAACATGCAACCCACAAGTTTCAGCAACAAGATGCAGTATTATGACCCGTCGCGTGCCGCGACGGGATGAGTCATGAACTCCGCGACAGCAATAGAGATACCCGTCGCGTGGCGCAAGGGTGAGGTTTCGACAGAAAGGTTTGCAGCCAGATGCTGCATTTTACAGCCAAACCCATTTTTACGAAAACGAGCATAACTTGCGCATTTTTTATCCGATTTGACTCACGTTTCTTCCTACGTGATCGTAATTTAATTCTCTATCATATGGAGTTAACATCCGACATCCGGATTAACAAAAAGCAACAAAATATTGATAATTTATAGGTTGGAAATTAGGCGTTTATTCTTACTTTTTGTTCTTTTGCAAAGTCATAACTTTTTTTTAATTCTTTTTAGAGAGTGAATATCTTTATATCCATTTTTAAGCGGTTTCCTTTATCTTTAAAATTTACGAATTTTATATTTATTGTTTCAGAATCTTACACGTTATGTCATTTAAGCCTATTCTAGTTAAAATTTTCTGCTAAGTTAGATCATGTGCAAGGCACATGAAGGCATTTATATCACACCCACCTATCTCTCTCTCTCTCCTTGCCACCACCTGCCACTATAAACCCACTCCCTTTTCCGTCCATCCTCCCTCCACCACCATTCACCGCCACCAATCTCTAACCCTATATCTTCATTCTTCAATCTAAACCCCTCAAAACACATATCAAGATCATCCACCAACACAAACACAATCATAGAACCCAAATAAATCCTAACAGTCTCAAATGGTTATTGATGGTGTCTAAACAACATAGCAATTCGACTAAACCCCCAAAATTCATAAACCCACCACGAAATTGGAGTCTCTTTTTAAGATTTTTTTTTCCAGAAAAAGATGGATCTTCGGAGTTATTTGAGAAAGATATGCGAAGATGAATGTGAATAGAGCAGGGATTATTCTCGAGTTGTGGAATCCCCTAATTCAGTGGTGAAAGGCAGCGGTTGCAGCAGTGATTTGGTTGGATAAAGGCGGTTTAAATGGTAAGGGGTTGAGATGTGTAGATGGCCGGTCGGAACTCAAAAGGTGGCTAAGATGGTGTTGGGCGGAGGTGGTGGTTTAGGGTGGTGATGGTGGTTTAGGGTGGTGATTCCTGGTGTTGGAGTCTTGAGGAGAGGTGGTTTGGATGGCTGTCATAGGTGTAAGAAAAAAAAAGGCGAATGTGGGGGTGTTCATTCTGATGAAGTGGTGTAAGTATATATTTTTTATTAGAGTTAATTGCTAAAATCTTCCCTAAGGTTTGGGCACCTTCTGTCGCAACCCCCACCCTCTATCTGTCCTGTGAACGGGCGGCCGCGAGACCAGTTTTGGTGGTATCATTTTGTTTATCATTTTGGCAGCGGAAATTTCATGAGTACCGTAGTTAGGAAATGTTTATCAGAGTAAATACCACACTTTTATAATATTAAACATATTGGGATAAAACCCAAGTTTTCATTACAAACATTTTCATAGGGAAAATCCGCATTTTATTGAATAAAATATCTTCTTTTATTTAGGTAACTTTTATAGCCACTTTTTTCCAAGCCTTCAGTGCTGTCCAGCTAGCTTCTAATTGGCTTTCACATTTTGTTACCTGAAACGCGTTTAAAAACATTTTGTCAGTGGGAAATACTGGTGAGTGAATCCTAGTTTAATCAAGAAGAGTTTTGTCCATTAACAGTATTGAGAGCTATCACATTGTTTATTTCTACACAATTACTCATTCAGTATTGTCAATCCTGACTGGTGGGTCATATTACACATTGGCTAACTCTTTGTCCAATGGTAACGTGTTCCACATTTTGTATACAAAACCCCAACATACCGGTAGTAATTGAAGAATTACAAAGACTCAATCACTGCTTAATTGCATTGTAAAACATTAAGGTTTTGTAAAAACAGTTTACAAAAAGGAGATTACTCACATTGCTGTCTTAGGTTTTATGTAAGGGTTTCCTGGTGAAAATCTATAAATTACACAAATGCACAGGCGTTAGTATAATAACCCATTTTAACATTAGTAATACCCATTCCAACGACTACGTCGGGCAGAACCACGACAGCCGTTACGGAACCCTAGATCAATCAGACAGCGTATCTAATACGTATCCATGGGTTATGATACTTACAACGGAGTAGAACTTCGTTATTTAGGGGGGTATTATGCCCGGGTATAGCGTATACTACGTGGAAATTGAGAGAGAAATGAAAAGACTGAACAATTTCGACTGAAGGCCGAAGGCCTCCCTTTATGGGGTTATTCGTCGACCCTGTCGCGCCCCGCGACGGAGATAGGAGGGGTCGTCGCGCCCCGCGACGTAGGGGGTGTAGGCCGTAGGGTTGATTGGTCACGAGATAGCTTCGACGGGTGTTAGGCCATGTGGCGGCCTGGGGTTACGCCAGCCGTCCACCTGGTCGCGGCCCGCGACAACTAAAGACAAGGGGGTCGCGCCCCGTGACAACCTTATAAATTTTTTTATTTAATTTTTAATTATATAATGTATTTTAGGCTCGGTTTTCGCATACGGGGTATATTTTAGGACATATTAGGATATTTTAAAATATTTTAGGGTGTCAGAAAATATTCGGGAGGGTGCAGAGGTAGAACCTACATTTCCAGAATGCTTCATTTTGCAATACTTACAGTAGGGTGCAGTGGTAGAACCTACATTTCTCCCACGGTTAGAATTTCCAGAACGGAATTCTTGATTAAGCTTCTAGGTTAGATTCCTTCTTTGATCCTCTTCTCGTGTACGGACTAACTCATCTGTCAAGGTGTTTGCTAGTTCTACAGCTTCTTCTATGGTTTGAGGTCTAGCTGCCTTGACTACATGCCTAATCTCTCCAATTAATCCCCAGATGTAACGGGAGATTAAAATTGGTTCAGGTGATGCAAGGGTTGGTACTATTCGGGCATATTCAAAGAATAATGTAGTATAACCCTTACTATCTACTCCGGTCATCCTAAGATTTAGGAATTTGTTTACTATCTGTTCTTTTTCATTAGGAGGACAGAATTTCCTTTCTACCATGTTTTAAACTCCTCTCATTCCATATTATAAACCCTATCACTTCCCCTAGACTGAAGGATAGTGTTCTACCATTCTAAGGCTGAGTTCTTAAACAGATAGGAAGCAAACATTATCTTATCCTCTTCAGCACATTTACTTATTCTTAAGACTGCCTCAGTCTTTTCTATCCAGCGTAGAGATGCAACGGCCCCTTCATTGCCCGAGAATTCCATTGGTTTACAAGACCAAAATTCTTTATAAGAACAACCGTAAGACACGGTTCTTCTTCTTTTGGGAATGGGCACTTAAAGTACGGGTCCATTGTTCACGATGTTTTCAGGTTCAGAGGGTCGTTTACTATCATGTTTACTTTTATTTTCTGCTTCCTTAACCGTTTTGATAATATATGGCATCGCATCTATTATCCCTTGTGCCACTATATGTTGCATGGCACCGTTATCCACTTGGTTTCCATTATTGTTGTTGTTCGGGTTTTCATTATCCGGGTTAATGTTACTCTGGTGATCATTATTCTGGTTTTCCTGGTTTACTTCGTCGTCCATCTGAATTTTAAACATTTGCCAATTATTAATATCACCAATTAATTAATAATTTAGGCAACAACCACACAACACACATATTGGTCAAAAGCGTCGAGCATTGCGACTTACTCTTTTCTATTATAGTATGCGTCAAATACACACTAAGACTGGAATTACAACACTACTATGCATCATTAACCACGAAGTGGTCTATACTACAACATATATTATTATTATTACACATATATATTTTTTTTCATACAAACAGATTATATATTATTATATTATTATTATTACCAACTCCACCATCACCTTCACTGATCTGGATTCATCCAGTAATCCATATTGCGCTCGTCGTACTTCCAGACGAGTCGCTCTCCTACCAGTCTCATCCTCTCACTACTTTCTAAAATCTCTTCTCCAAAAGTTCGGAGCTCATGCACATTTTCTGCACTCATTGGGGGTGCAGGTGCTGGTACTGGATTTGGGTACTGGGGCATGGGATCCTCCTGAGGGTACGGATTCTCTAAGATCTCCCTATTGTATTCATCATTATCGTAGTAGGGATCTAGAGGGTCCAGACCTGGATAGGCTGCTAAGTTTAGCATGGGTTCGTCGTTTAGGTGGTAGCGTGGCACATAATCCCTATGATCATCGAACCATTGATCATAATCCGGGTCTAAGGGATTAGGGGCTGGTATCCTAGGTATCTCCTCAGGGTTGAAATCATGCATTTGGACTTGGTTTTTTGGGTTGTCTTCTATCTCCATCGGCTGAGTGGGGAACAAAGGTAAGGGTTGTGGGGCTACTAGTTGTTCCAGGTTTGGGTCGGCAGCTGTTGTTGCTAGGATATGAAAATTGGCTAGGCTTCTATTAAGCATATCCTGTGTATGGGCATCTGACTCTCGCTTAGCGGCTGCTAAGACTCTCTGTTGTTGCAACTTTCGCATTCTTTTCCTACACTCGAATGCTCCCTTACTGAACCATCCTCTCTTTTTCTAAGGGAATGGCTCTTCAGACTGAGCCTTAAAGACAAACATCCCTTCTTCATTATCAGCGACATACCCAAAAAAGGCAGGCTGTGAAGAGGTACCTTCACTCCTAGGTGAATCGGACAACTGACGATAAACGTCTGAGGGTCCTTGATCACTCATACTGTAAACTAACAAATAGTCAAATAACACACAATAATAAAATACAATTATGCACGTATTTCGATAATTAATTTCCTAATAATTTGAATAATATTTCGGTGTCAGCAGAACATTTCTGTGGCTGAATCAGTGGCTTAGCTCTGATACCACCTTCTGTCGCAACCCCTGCCCCTATCTGTCCTGGGAACGGGCGGCCGCGAGACCAGTTTTGGTGGTATCATTTTGTTTATCATTTTGGCAGCGGAAATTTCATCAGGACCGTAGTTAGGAAATGTTTATCAGAGTAAATACCACACTTTTATAATATTAAACATATTGGGATAAAACCCAAGTTTTCATTACAAACATTTTCATAGGGAAAATCCGCATTTTATTGAATAAAACATCTTCTTTTATTTAGGTAACTTTTATAGCCACTTTTTCCAAGCCTTCAGTGCTGTCCAGCTGGCTTCTAATTGGCTTTCACATTTTGTTACCTGAAACGCGTTTAAAAACATTTTGTCAGTGGGAAATACTGGTGAGTGAATCCCAGTTTAATCAAGAAGAGTTTTGTCCATTAACAGTATTGAGAGCTATCACATTGTTAATTTCTACACAATTACTCATTCAGTATTGTCAATCCTGACTGGTGGGTCATATTACACATTGGCTAACTCTTTGTCCAATAGTAACGTGTTCCACATTTTGTATACAAAACCCCAACATACCGGCAGTAATTGAAGAATTACAAAGACTCAATCACTGCTTAATTGCATTGTAAAACATTAAGGTTTTGTAAAAACAGTTTACAAAAAAGAGATTACTCACATTGCTGTCTTAGGTTTTCTGTAAGGGTTTCCTGGTGAAAATCTATAAAGTACACAAATACACACGCGTTAGTATAATAACCCATTTTAACATTAGTAATACCCTCCTCGAGACGACATTCCAACGACTACGTTGGGCAGAACCACGACAGCCGTTACGGAACCCTATATCAATCGGGCAACGTATCTAATATGTATCCAGGGGTTATGATACTTACAACGGAGCAGAACTTCGTTATTTAGGGGGTATTATGCCCGGGTATAGCGTATACTACGTAGAAATTGAGAGAGAAATGAAAAGACTGAACGATTTCGACTGAAGGCCGAAGGCCTCCCTTTATAGGGTTGTTCGTCGACCCTGTCGCGCCCCGTGACGGAGATAGAAGGGGTCGTCGCGCCCCGCGACGTAGGGGGTGTAGGTCGTAGGGTTGATTGGTCACGAGATAGCTTCGACGGGTGTTAGGCCACGTGGCGGCCTGGGGTTACGCCAGCCGTCCACCTGGTCGCGGCCCGCGACAACTAAAGACAAGGGGGTCATGCCCCGCGACAAACCTATAAATTTTGTTTTTATTTAATTTCTAATTATATAATGTATTTTGGGCTCGGTTTTCGCATACGGGATATATTTTAGGACATATTGGGGTATTTTAAAATATATTAGGGTGTCAGAAAATATTCGGGAGGGTTGTTATAACGTTTGCCATTTTCGTCCAAAATAACACTTTTGTACCAAATTGCCCCCAACGTTTGTAACTTTTTGCCATTTTCATCCAAACCAGTAACTTAATTTATTTTTTCTGTTAAGTTGAGGATATTTGAATGAAACTGGAAAATATAAAACCACAGGGACGATTTTGGCAATTTACTCAAACTCTTTTTAGTTTCTTTTATTGAATTAATTTTGTTACATATATAATAAAAAAGAATATACATGCAATTTTTATATGAAAAAAAATAATAGCTTTGTCACATAGTTTTTATAAATTTTCATCCAACCAGTAACTAAGTTAATTTTTTTATTAAGGCGAAGGATGTTTATAAACTAAGACAGAAATTAATTTCTATTTTTTTATACATCAGTTTTATAAAAATAAAATCTACTTAAACCTCTAAATTTTATAAAACTAAAATGCAGGTGACTTTATAGAAAAAAAGGTCAAATAAAAAAATCTTATCATATGTACCAAGTTTTGTAATTCATCTTCTACTCTTTTAAATTCGCTTCTAAGGAAAAACAGAAGCCAGTGCCCCCTCCCCCCAATCAAACAACGTATCGTTACCAAACATTAAATTACCTACCAAATTGTAATTATAATGCTATGAACCATAAGTTTTTTTACTCAAGCCACTCAGAATAAGTATTAGTTAGTTACCCTCATAATATTAATTAAATAAATATTTTATTTCTACCAACATATTTCCTAGGTGCTCAACACTTTTAAAAATTATGTAACGTTTTACAATTTTTTTTTCTATCTCTACAACTGATAAATACTAAAAGTCGTAACCGATTGTTATGTGTTGCACACCAATGATATTTATTTTATATATTGTTTTCTCTTTATTAAATTGATTTATATAAAGAAGCTGTAAATTAATTTATGTTTTAATTTATAAAATTTAAAACATCCTTCACATTAACAGAAAAAAAAACTGAGTTAGTGATTCGTATGAAAATTTGTAAAAATTATGTGACAAAACTATTATTGTTTTTTTCTAAAAACTCCATGTATATTCTTTCTTATTATATATGTAACAAAAATAATTAAATTAAAGAAATTAAAAAAGGGTTTGAGTAAATTACCAAAATCGTCCCTGTGGTTTTATATTTGCCAGTTTCATCCAAATATCCTCAACTTAACAGAAAAAATAAACTAAGTTAGTGGTTTAGATGAAAATGACAAAAAGTTACAAACGTTGGGGGCAATTTGGTACAAAAGTGTCATTTTGAACGAAAATGGTAAACGTGCCCAAACCTTAGGGACGATTTTGGCAATTAACTCTTTTTATTAAGTTTTTGTTTTACTTATTAAAATATTTTTTAATTTTTAATAAATAGGTAAAATGACTAAATTACCCTTGTGTGATCTGATTTAACAAAAAAATTTAATTGAATTAGGCTCTAAGGACATAACGTGTAACATTTTGAAACAATAAGTATAAAATTTGTCAATTTTAAACATAAAGGACAGCGTCTGAAAAGTGATATAAAGATAAAGGAGAAGACTTGCAATTCACTCTTCTTTTTAATAAATATATTAAATTTTAAAAATATATTGTTAAAATCTGTGTTAAATGTTACGTGCATCCATAATACTTTTTTGATGTATATCGTCAATGTTTTCATTTAATCTTTTATAGATACGTTGAATATTTTTTATATCTGTATGTTATGTGCATCTATAATACTGTTTTGATGTATACAGTCAATGTCTTCGTTCATGTAAATAAATAATCTTTTATAGATACGTTTGAATATTTTTTATATATTTGTATGTTTGAAGACATGTGCCGATGTGCCTATTAATCTTACATTGATAATCATGTCGAAGTTATGTTTTTTTCTTTAAAATTAAACTTCATTAAAACAACCTCTGACCCAAAAGGGCAAAAGGCCAAACAAACAAACCACCCCAGACCCAAACGGGCAAATGACAAAGAAATTACAACATGTACAAAGGGTATTTACACAAATCTGTCCAACTAATATAATTACATGAAGGTCTACTTTTAACCCCAAGCGTAACCTCTTGACTTTATCTCCCCAATGATCTCTTGCGGACTACACATTTTCTGTTTAAAAACCATCTCGTTCCTTTCTTTCCATATCCACCAGCAAGCAATCTTATTGCGGGAGGAACTGGATAGCCAACCCGTATATGATCTTCTCTTCCTTCTTACTACGCTTACTGAACTTGTGGGTTTCTAAAATATCTTTAAACTCAAAGAAGTAAAGCGGCGGAATGTTGCACCAAACACTAAAAGCCGACCACACCCTCAAAGCTGCCGAGCAAGCGGTGAACAAATGCTCAACCGATTCCTCAACATCTTCGCAAAAGGGGTAAATTACCGATATTATGTTCACATTCCTTCTTCTTAAATTAACTTTGGTAGGAAGTCTATCCAGATTGCCTCTCTAGTTCATAATGTTGCATTTAATGAGCAACCACTTGCACCAAACAAAACAAAATCTGAAGGTTTACAATCACCCCATGTCGAAGTTATGTACTTTGAAAGTTTAATTGTATCAAAATGTATATTGTTGATTTATACATATAAACATATCATTCTACATTAGTCATTATTCATAATTTTTTATATATATTTTGAAGGGAGAGATCAAACAGAAAGTATTGTTTGGGTAAGAAAGAATAAGATTGTGAGATGTGACAAAATTGAAAGATAATTGTGAAGTGTATTTTAGTCAATCTCATCTCATCTTTTCTCTTACTTTTTCTCGGCATCTTCAAAACCCATCATCTTCAACATTTTCTTAACTTTCTACCTCTATAATTACTACCTCATAGTGCGATTTTCGTCATCAATCAATGATTCAAACACCCAATCAACGTGTTCTTCAACTTTTCTTTAAAGAAACTCAGTTTAATTTCATACAATTTTATCATTTTTTCTTGTGATTTTGAAGCGAATCACTCGTTTCTTTTGATTCAATCATTGATAAGTATTTCTAACATTCAAATTTCGTCAATGGTTGAAGAAATCCTAAGAAATCGGTCTAAGAAAATTTTTGAATTATGTTTTACAATCTGGGTTTTCGTATTGCGTTTACGATCTGGATTTTCGAATTAATTCATTGCATTTTACAAAAGAATGAAAAAAATATTTTTTTTCTGTTTTTAGTCCATTTCGTTTTAGAAACAACACATTTTTTTTGTGTTTTTAAACTATTGCGTTATAGAAAAAAACCATTCTTTTGTGTTTTTAGTCCATAAAAAAACACATTTTTTTTGTGTTTTTATTCCATTGCGTTTAAAAAAAAACATATTTTTTTGTGTGTTTAACTCCATTGCATTATAGAAAAAAAAAATTCTTTTGTGTTTTTAGTCCATTGCGAAATAAAAAACACATTTTTTGTGTTTTTCTTCCATTGCGTTTTAAGAAAGAACATATTTTATTTGTTTTAAGTCCACCGCGTTTAAAAAAACCATTTCTTTGTGTTTTAGCCAATTACGTTTTAGATAAAAGACATTTTAGGTGGTTCCGCTGGTGGCACGATGACACTCCAGTGGTCCGTTAGTGATCCAAATTTGCCGTTCAAAAAAAAAACTTTTAGAATGATTCAGACTTTTTAAATTAAACAAGGAAAAATTACAAGTTTTGCCCTTTATCTTAATACCACTTATCAGGCGGTGTCCTTTTTAACGAATTTTGACAAGTTTTGCCCTTTACAAGGAATTCTGTTGCACGTTTTGTCCTTTAGTCTTAACTCAGTTAGATTTTCTTGTTAAATCTTGTCACCCAAGGGTATTTTAGTCTTTTTACCAATTTATTTCAAGAGTCAACCCTAAAATATTTTCTTTTATTCTTTTAAATAATATTAAATAAATGGGTAAAATGACTAAAATACCCTTGGGTGACAAGATTTAACAAGAAAATCTAACTGGGTTAAGCTTAAAGGATAAAACGTGCAACAAAATTCCTTGTAAAGGGCAAAACTTGTCGAAATTCGTTAAAAAGAACACCGCCTGATAAGTTATATTAAAATAAAGGACAAAACTTGTAATTTTTCCATTAAACAATTACGCATCCAAATGCATTTTGCATGACTTTCGACCCATCCGATCTATTATGTTTTTAGTTTAATTTTCTAGCTTAACGCATTAACGCATTTGACCCGTTAAAGATAAAACTAAAATCGACTCATTTATGTAAATGAGTCAAAATTGTCAACCTCTACATGTAAAAAAAAAAAAGCCTTCCTCTACCTGCATCAAGACTCTTGATTTATTTCATCATCAATACCAAGGGAGTTCTCGTGTGGCCCTTTTTCATTTTTACTATTTTCGAGGGAGAAGCATGCATGCTTATATAATCATTTATCATACTTGTATCATTGTTCTTGTGTTTTATGTCAGGGGCGGACTTAGTATACAAACTACGGGTTCCCGGGAACCCAGTCTTTTTTTAATTTTTAGTGTAAATATATATAAGAAGCTGAAAAGGAACCCATAAGTATATTATAAAAGGAACCCATAAACATAAAAGGCCAAGGCTCCACTGGTTATAATCCCGCTTTTCTTCCTAACCCACCCGGGTTCGAATCCCGTCGCCTCATTTTTTTTGTCCGTTTTTTTTTTTAATTTATCTTTTAATTTTTTTTCTTTAAAGTTATAAAACATTAAAACCCATTTAGGGTTATATGATATATCAGCGCCGCACACAATTCAAACACAAACAACAAGCAGCGAACAGACACGACACAGAGTTCAAACAACATCCACCAGCTCCGCCAGTCCGCTCCGGCTGCTCCGCCTCCGCCTCCGGCTGCTCCGCCTCCGCCTCCGGCTGCTCCATCTGTTAGTTTTATATCTGTTTGTTATACTGCTGTTTGTTTTAATTGATTATATCTGTTTGTATTGAATCTGTTTGGTATTGAATCTGTTTGTTTTTATTGAATCTGTTTGTTTTTATGGAATCTGTTTGTTATACTTTGGTAGTTAAACTTGAATTTGGGTTTTTAAACTTGAATTTGGTAGTTAATTTTGATTACATCAGTGATTAACAGGTTTTGAAATTGGGTTTTAAACTTGAATTTGGTAGTTTAATTACTAATGTTTGTAGTTTCAATCATCTATTGAGAAATTGTTCATGACAATGACAACCGGCTAATCTTTGTAGACTTTCAATGATTATTAATGTTAAATTTGTTGAAACTTGAATTTGGTTTTTAGTTTATACTTTGTTAGTTGAATTTGGCTGAGATTTTTTTGTTGAGTACTTGAAAAATCATTTTAGTTTTCTTGATGATGTTGTAGTTGGAATCGGCTCAAATAAATGCTTATTAGTTCACCCTTTTATGCTTCCTTATCATGTATAGATTTTGCGTAACTCGAACTAAAATGACCATTTTTCGATGATTCGAATTCGTTCGGGAAAAGTTTATTACAAATCAATTTAGAGAAATGTGTCTTTTAGAGATGAAGATGATAGATAATGGGATAGGAATGCTTTGAAGCATCATAAGAAAAAAAAAAGGTGAGTTTAGTTTTAAAGCCCGACCCGACCCGACCCGAAAAAACTGACGTCGAATTGACCGAAATTTGAGCACCTGAAAAAGTGAACCCATTGAAAAAATATCCTGGATCCGCCACTGTTTTATGTTGTGCATTAGTAATTTAATATGTACTAGGTTTTAATGCTGCGCGCCGCGTTGCGTCGCGACAAAACTAAGTCATTGTAAAACTATATATTGCGACTAAATACTTGGTTGTTATTAAAGCTGTGCTATTTAGTGTCTTATTTTTAAGTTGACAATTGGAGTTTTCATACAACAGAGCCGTTGGCAGCAAGCGAGTTAGTAACTCCTGGCGATGGCGACTATTGCGATGTCTAAGCATCCACTAACCCAACAAATAAGGAATAAGAATTGTATAAATACAATCAGAAAAACGTGTGAAAGAGGAGAAAAAGGAAGATGACGTGAAGTTATGTAAGCATAAAATGGAAAAAAAAAAGACCCCATTATTTGAACTTGAGTCTCTTTAAAACACATAAAACAGAGATGTGTATAAAACCCCCTTGTTTTATTAACTGAATCACATTATTAATATGTGTGTGTATATAGTAAGTAATAAGTATTTTAATATTTAAGTATTTATAAAAAAAAAACAATTTTTAAGTGTTATTCAAAAGTCAACAATTTCGGCCAAGGGAGGGTGTTTCGGGTGGGTATTTCGGGTGGGTAGTGTTGGGTGGGTAGTGTTTCGGGTGGGTATTTTAATATTTAAGTATTTATAAAAAAAACAATTTTTAAGTGTTATTCAAAAGTCAACAATTTCGGCCAAGGGAGGGTGTTTCGGGTGGGTATTTCGTGTGGGTAGTGTTGGGTGGGTAGTGTTTCGGGTGGGTAGGGGTGTTTGGCAAAAATTCCACTTTATTATTCATTAACTTTGTCACGTGTCTATATGTTATATGTGAGTGGATGTACGTAAACCAATAAGGAAAGTTTACTATTGATTATGATGTGACAAGTACTATTCATTAGCTTTGTTTTTTAATATATAGGATAATAATTTGGAAGCTCTCTCCGATTGACCAGGAAGTAAAATTTGGAAGAGGCGCGTATACACCATTGTTACGGCAACTGTCTGGAGGACATGGGAAGCTCGGAACACCAAAGTTTTTGAAGATTCCTTTGTTCCGGTTCGTAAGACAATGGAGTTAATAAAGGAAGCGCCTTTCTTTGGGTGTGTAATAGGGCAAATGTCCAAAATCCTAGCTGGGAGAATTGGATAAATTTCGATGTAACGGACATGTTATAAGTCCGCTGTTGATGCAACAAATACTAGACCGATGGTAGTAGCTGGGCTGGTTAGGCAAAAGGGTTGGAGGGTTCCGGTTTGCCTAACGCATGTCGTGGGGTCCCCCACGTTTGCAAGATGTGGAGAGAGGTTCACTAGTTAACTTTTGTTTTTTGCTCAAGATCCTCTACTGAAGTGTGTTCAGCTTCGGATGTAGGAGCAATGGATATGTGTGTGTTGAATGTGAAGAAGAGATACTTGCATGGAACAAGTATACGAGAGTAAAGACCAGAGATCCCAATGGAATCAGAGCTGATCGGAATGTCCTCAGCACTAAATGAAGTGTCATTTTATAGGGAAGGACATCGCCCAAAGAAGAAACCATTGACTAGTGAAACATGCTTGCAGTGGGGGACTTACCCTTTTAAGGGTTGAAGCGTTTGGACCTGCGGATAAAAGCCTATACTTTGTGCACACGTTCTCTTTTGCGGCTGTGAGAAGGCTGAGCAAGCAATCAGTGAAGTGATGGTTTACTGTTCACGTCCTTTTTGCTGCTCACCGAGTTCGCGGGGTTTGAACCTTTTAAAAGGGCAGTTTTGTCATATTGAAAATAATTAATTAAGGAGGGGAAATATGCAATTAAATTTTGAAGTTGGGTAAATATGCAATTAAGGGTGCTATAGAAGGGGATATATGCA
Organism: Helianthus tuberosus; assembly: GCA_030545235.1. Taxonomy (NCBI): domain Eukaryota; kingdom Viridiplantae; phylum Streptophyta; class Magnoliopsida; order Asterales; family Asteraceae; genus Helianthus; species Helianthus tuberosus. Next base: position 35,582 of record JARYGA010027853.1, read on the forward strand.
ATTGTCCCAACCCTTTAACCTTTTAAGCATTTATGTGTCTAAGTCATTTTATTTAGTCTTGGGCTACCCCCGTCATCAGCCCCCCAAGTCAGAGGTGTTTGGGAAATGAGCTCAAAGACTTCTGACTTTCACACATTTATTTGTATTACTTAAGGGCTTTGTGTCGTTCGATGGTGAGAACCACACTTATTGCTTCTTCAACAACTGAAAGGTATACAGAGATCAACTCTCCTGTTTCTGGGGCTGCAATGCCTGGGAGTGAAGCTAGGTGTTGCTTCATCTGGTTGAAGGCTTCCTCAGCTTCTTCAGTCCACTTGAAACCCTTTTTGTCAGAGCACCCCTTGAGCGTTTTGAAGAAAGGAAACGATCTTTCAGCCAATTTTGAGGTGAAACGCTTTAAGGCTGCAAGCTTCCCGTTTAAGCTTTCTACCTCCTTTTTGCTTCGTGGTGGCTTGGTTTCGAGAACAGTTTTGACTTTGTTTGGATTATCCTTTATACTTTGTTTTCCCACAATATGCCCCAGGAATTTACCTTCTTCAAACCCAAACAAACATTTCTTGGGGTTGAGCTTCATGTTGACCTTCCTTAGGTTCTTGAAGGTCTCTTGGATGTCATCAAGCATCTGGTATTCCGTTTTGCTTTTTATTACCAAATCATCGACATATGCTTCCATGTTCCTACCAATTTGACCAGCGAAGGCTTTGTCAACCAGGCGTAGCTAGGTTGCACCCGCGTTTTTTAGGCCAAAAGGTATCTTTTGGTAGCAAAAGATTCCTTTGTCCGTGTGAAAGGCGGTTTTCTCTTCGTCTTCTTCTTTCATGAGAATTTGATGGTAACCCTTGTAAGCATCAAGAAAACACTTGAAAGGGTAACCAGTGAGGGAATCAACATTAAGATCGATTTCTTGCAGCGGATTACAATATTTAGGACAAGCCTTGTTTAAGTCCTTAAAGTCGATGCACATTCTCCAAGAATTATCGGGTTTTCGGACCATGACTGGGTTTGCAACCCAGGATTGATACTTGACTTCCCGGAGAATTCCTGCTGAGATCAGCTTTTCAACCTCTTGGCAGGCTGCCAAGCTTCTTTTGGGTGCTAGGCTTCGTTTCTTCTGGACAACAGGCTTGACCTCGGGTGGTATTCTCAGCTCATGTTCAACAATGCTTCGAGGGATACCCGTCATGTCTTCCGGGCACCAAGCAAAGACATCACTATAGTGTACTAGCAGCTTTTCAATTTACGAGAGGGTTTCTTGAGAAAGGCTTGGATTAACCCTTATCCTTTGTTCAGGATGTTTGGGGTTTATGATTAGCCCTTGCTTGTTGTCTTCATTTTTTGAACCTTCCCCTTCAACCATGTAAGCCTCTTGAGTAGGTTGAAGGGTTGCAACCCCTCTCTCGGTAGGAAACTTGACTGTGCCATGACCAACAGAAACAACCATGTAGAATGCACACTGCCCCGGCCTTCCTATAATGACATCATAGTTTGAAGGTATATTGATAACCACAAAAGTGAGAGGTTGGACTCTCTCCATCTTGCCTTCACTGAAACGGACATCAAGGGTTAGTTGCCCTAAAGGCTTAAGGGGTATGTCGGCAATACCTTTGGTGGAGGTTCCGGAGGGTTGAAGCTTCGAACGTTCCTCATTGCTCAAATGGTTGAAGAACTTCTCAAACATGATTTCAGTGGCTGCACCAGTGTCTATGTATGCTCTGTTTGTCTTTAGTGTACCCACAGTTGCTTCAACCACAAGGGGGGTTTGAGAGTGGGTTCTTTTCTGTTGGAGGAAAGCAGACACACTGAAGCTCCCAAGCTTCCAACCGCTGTCGTTTGTGAGGAACCTTTCCATTAAAATCCACCATATTAACTTCCTTGTCCTTTCCTTCGGCCATCTTGTCACTTACTCCCTTTACTAAGTGGGCAAGCTCCCCTGACTTGACGGCCTCTTCAATCCTCTTTTTTAGTTGGAAGCAATCGTTAGTCTGGTGGCCCTTCTCTT
>JARYGA010027854.1:0-30492 GCA_030545235.1 Helianthus tuberosus
GTGTTCATATGCTGGATGAGCATATGCAACAAAATGTAATGTAAAATAATGTACTCAGTATGCACACAACGGACATACATAGCATATAATGTAATGTAAAATAATGTACTAAGTATGCACACAAGGGACATACATAGCATATAATGTAATGTAAAATAATGTACTAAGTATGCACACAATGGACATACATAGCATGAAATTTATTGAAAATCATGTACTATAAATGTACTAATGAACATAGCGAGTATATGATATGAAAACATGGAAACATGAAAGTAACAAGTAGGCACATGTGTTCCACCCCGAAACAGTTTGAAAACAGTAAAAGAGGGGTCTATGTACTCACTTGAGATTGCTCAGAAGTCCTAAGATAACCACCAAGCAATGTTAAAGATCACAGAATCAAACGGCACCTAATATAGGTAACTATGTTAATAAACCGGACCTAAATCGGAGGATTTAGATAGAATGAGGGTTCGTAAACCAAACGAGTATGGAGACTCGTGTCATATGGTTTAACAAAGCCTACATGCTAAATGAAACCTAACCTAAGTGCTTACGACCCATTACAACCCGTTTAGGTAGCTTATGCTACTTTAACGCGTCGTTCGCGTGAAACGCGTTCGCCTAACTAGTCCTATGACAAGTATTATATGCCTAAAATGTTTAATTATGTAACATAATCAGTTAAGCAACGAAAATTTTACATATGCTTAATTACCAATTACACATGAAAAGGGTATTTTGGTAATTTACCTAAGGCATATAAACTACCTATCATACAACTACTTAACGAAGCGACCATAAGGTATAACCCCGTAAGGTTATTCCCTATATACTATGGTCACCTAAGGTATTTGGTCGGATCCTAATGATCGACCAAATGGGTCGGGTTCGAAGGTATAAGCGATTTATTAGATCGCTTACCCTTACGACCCTAGACAACGTGGTAATCAGTAGGCATAGTCCCAAGGGACTATAACCATCGTGATTACAATCACGTTGCGAAGTTCAAACGAACTTCGCATTGACCATAAACTGGTCAACGCAGAAAGTCAAACAAAGTTTGACTTTCGGACTCGAAAAGCAATAAAAGAACGAAGGAATACTTACGAAGGGTCCCCGAATGCTAATCTCGATCCAAGTAACTCAGGTATGAAACAATGGTTTCAACTTAGAGTTTCTCAAATCAAAATTCTTGTGGGTTTTGCAAATGAAGGCATGGGGTATTTATAGGATTTCCCGAACTGTTAGGATCATTTCTTGGAAAACGTGCTTCAATCTTGGCAATACACTTGCACCCATGGTATTGTAATACCATGTGCACATCAAACCAGCCCATAGATTCCCCAAAACCATGTGCAACAAGTGGAACGGACCAAATTCGATGTTTCTGCACATTCTGCTGTCTGGGACTGACGCGGGCCGCGTAAAGTTTAAGCTTGGGTTTACGCCCCAGGCCTAAGAACTTTGTCAGATTTACATTTTTAGCCCCTGCATGCCCAAAACTTGGTTTTCGATGCATTTTTGACACGTATAAGCCCCGTTAACCCCATTTCAAGACTCTAAAATGAAGTTAAAGTATTGGAAACTCAAAACATGCTCAAAAATATATCGGATGTCGGTTCGTTTGGCCGTACGATCGCGATGTTCGCTTAATTACGACGGAATGCGCATAAGCGCGAAAAACGATCCAAATGACGCAACGAATGGATTTTTCTTATGCCAAACACTAAAATAAAATATTTTAGTGCTTACATAAATTTTTGGATGTCCGGATGTATTCAGAACGTAAGTTATGCGCGAAAATGCAAACTTATGCCCTTTTTGACCTTTTTAGTCCCTGAATGACCCAAAAGTTTATTTTAGCACACCGAACCCGTCAAAGCTTATTTCTAAGCTATGTAAAGGATATTTATGGTATGTTTAACTTATGGCCATGTTCCGGAATGTCTGTTACAGTTCAAATTGGCATACTTTCGTAGTTTGTCAACTTTAGTCCCTGTAAGTGAATTAACTTGATTTCGGCATACCAAACCATCCAAAACTTATTTCTAAGTTATGTAGAGGTATTTTAAGGTATGTTAAGCCTCTTTCAGTATTCCGGAGTGTTCGTTGCATTAAACTGGTTATATTTACGCATCAGTGCGCGTATAACCTTCCAGAAAGTGATTTAGAGCTTGAAATCGGACAAGAATTGATATGTGCAAAAGATACACATATTTATACTGATCCCAAGTATGAAATACAATATTTCATTGGCTTGGTATTTGTTTGATGGTTGAAGTGACACAGGTGTCACAATATATCTATTGCATCTCTGATTCGAGCTCCCACGTGTACTCTGGTCCTCTCTTGGAATCCCATTTCACTTTGACCAGAACTAACCTCTTGTGTTTGAGATTCTTGATCTTTCTATCTTCAATTTGAAGGGGTTTCTCTACAAACTTAAGTTTCTCATTTACCACTATGTCCTTAAGAGGTATCACTAATGATTCGTCTGCTAAGCATTTCTTGAGATTACATACATGAAATACATCATGTATTCCTGCCATTTCCTCTGGCAGTTGTAGCTGATAAGCTACTGGTCCTATTCTTTTGATAATCTCAAAAGGTCCAACATACCTGGGGCTTAGCTTTCCTCTTTTAACGAGTCTGACTACTCCTTTCCAAAGAGAAACCTTTAACAATACCTTGTCTCCTACTTGAAATTCCAAAGGTTTTCGTCTGTTATCTGCATAACTCTTTTGACGATCTCGTGCTACTTTTAGTCTTTCCTTGACTTGAATAATCTTGTCCGTTGTTTCTTGCACTATCTCTGGGCCAGATAGTTGCTTCTCTCCAATCTCTGCCCATCAGACTGGAGTTCGACACTTTCGTCCATAAAGTGCTTCAAATGGTGCAACATTAATGCTAGTATGATAGCTGTTAATGTAGGAAAATCCTATTAATGGTAAATGATCATCCCAATTTCCTCCAAAATCAATTACATAGGCTCTAAACATATCTTCCATTGTTTATATTGCCCTTTCGGTTTGTCCGTCCGTTTGAGGATGATAAGCTGTGCTAAGATTTAACCTGGTTCCCATTGCTTTTTGGAAGCTTGTCCAAAAATGAGAAGTAAAAAGACTATCTCTATCAGATACAATAGATAAAGGAATTCAATGTAATGAAACTATTTCATTTACATATAACTTAGCTAACTGTTCCATACTGAAAGTTTCCTTCATTGGTAAGAAATGAGCAGATTTTGCAATCTGTCTACAATCACCCAGATTGTATCATTATCTTTTCGTGTCTTGGGTAATTTGGTAACAAAGTCCATTTTTATCAATTCCCATTTCCATATTGGCATTTCTAATTACTGTAATAACCCTGAGGGTTTCTGATGTTCAGCTTTAACATGTGAACAGGTTAGACATTTAGAAACATAATTTGATATGTCCTTTTTCATTCCTATCCACCAGAAATTCTTTCTTAAGTCTTGATACATCTTATCATGTCGCAACCCCCGACCCCTAATCACTTGGGAACGGGCGGCCGCGAACTCAAATTCAGTGGTATCGGTGTTTATTAATTTGGTAGTGGAATTTACATCAGGACCGTAGTTAGGAAATATTTTATTAGAGTAAAATACCACAATTTATAATATTAAACACATGGGTAATTCCCAAGTTTCTATTACAAACATGTTTATAGGGATAAACCCTAATTTATTGAGATAAAACATCTTCTTTATTTAGGTAACTTTTATAGACACTTTTCCAAGCCTTCAGTGCTGTCCAGCTGGCTTCTAATTGGCTTTCACATTTTGTTACCTGAAACGCGTTTAAAAATATTTTATCAGCAAGAAATATTGGCGAATGAATCCCAATTTAATCAAGAAGAGTTTTATCATTTTAAAGAATTGAGAGCGATTACAATGTTTATATCTACACAATTACTCATTCAGTATTGTCAATCCTGACTGGTGGGTCATATTACTCATTGGCTATCTCATTGTCCAATGGTAACGTGTTCCACATTTTGTATACAAAACCCCAACATACCGGTAGTAATTGAAGAATTACAAAGACTCAATCACTGCTGATCACATTGTAAAATATTTAAAGTTTTGTAAAAACAATTTGCAAAAAGGTTTCACAAAAAGAGGATTACTCACATTGCTACTTTAGGTAATTCCTTTGTGCTTTCCTGGTTATAATCTATTAATTAAATAATGCACACGGGTTAGTATAATAACCCAATTTACATTAATTATACCCTCCCCAAGACAGAAACTCCAACGACTACGTCGGGTAGAGCCTCGACAGCTGTTACGGAGCACTAGATCAATCGGGCAGCGTATCTAATACGTAACCGGGGGTTATGATACTTAAATCGAGATAGAGATTCGTTATTTTAGTGGGTATAATACCCGGGTATAATTTTAGCTTTAGAGATTTGAGAGAGAGATTTGAGAATTCTGAACGACGAAAATGAACTGCCGATGTTCCCAATTTATAGGATCTGATCTCGAGTTCCTCCCAACCCGCGAAAGAGACCACAAGGGTCTTCGCGGCCCGCGAGCTAGGGTGTATAGGGCCTAGGTCTGATGATTTGACTTGCTAGAATTGCCACGATCTCGACACGTGGCAGCTCCGGGGTTCGCCTGGTAGTCCAGCTGTCGCGGCCAGCGACAGAGCTAGCCAAAGGCTTCGCGCCCCGCGAGCGAGCATAGAAATTTGTTTTTATTTATTTTTATAAAATTAAAGGTATTTAGGGCTATTTTTCGTATACAGGGTGTATTTTAAGGCGTATAGGTACTACCAGTGATTCATCGGCTAAACACTTTTTGAGATTACATACATGAAATACATCATGTATTCCTGCCATTTCCTCTGGCAGTTGTAGCCGATAGGCTACAGGTCATATTCTTCTAATAATCTCAAAAGGTCCAACATACCTGGGGCATAGCTTTCCCCTTTTAATGAATCTTACCACTCCTTTCCAAGGAGAAACTTTTAATAATACCTTTTCTCTTACTTGAAATTCCAATGGTTTTCGCCTGTTATCAGCATAACTCTTTTGTCTATCGCGTGCTGCTTTCAGTCTTTCCTTGACTTGAATAATCTTGTTCGTTGTTTCTTGTACTATTTCGGGTCCAGATAGTTGCTTTTCTCCAATTTCTGCCCAACAGACTGGAGTTCGGCACTTTCGTCCATAAAGTGCTTCGAATGGTGCAGCATTGATGCTGGTATGATGGTTGTTATTATAGGAAAATTCTATTAATGGTAAGTGATTGTCCCAATTTCCTACAAAATCAATTACACAAGATCTAAGCATATCTTCCATTGTCTGAATTGTCCTTTCGCTTTGTCCATCCATTTGAGGATGATAAGGTGTGCTTAGATTCAGCTTGGTTCCCATTGATTTTTGGAAACTTGTCCAAAACTGAGAAGTAAAACAGCTATCTCTATCAGAAACAACTGATAAAGGAATTCGATATAAGGAAACTATTTAATTTAAATATAACTTGGCTAACTGTTCCATACTGAAAGTTTCCTTCATCGGTAAGAAATGAGCAGGCTTGGTTAACCTATCTACAATCACCCAGATTGTATCATTACCTTTTCGTGTCAATGGTAATTTGGTAACAAAGTCCATTGTTATCAATTCCCATTTTCATATTGGCATTTCTAATTGCTGCAACAAACCTGTACAAACTTTTGATCACATAGAATACTGGCATGATTGGCTAGATTCATTGGGTAAAGATTAGCAGAAAAATTATGGTTTAGAATTTCTATTCTTGCTCCCTACAAGACTTCACCTATCTTAATGGAATCTCCATTTGGCGTCTCCACCAGATAGTCTTGTTGAAGTTTAGTTAATGGTTGGTTGAGAAGTTTGTAGAAAGAAGTATTGATAAAACTTTGGTTTGCACCAGAGTCAGATAATACTTTGGCAAATATATCATTAACTAAAAACGTATTGGCAATCATATCCAGAATCATCTTGGCTTCTTCGGCTGTCAGAACGAATGCTCTGGTATTCTTCTTGTGTCTTTCAGTTGCCTTAGCTTTGCTGGTTGTTGCTAGAGTTAGTTTCGGATAGTTCAGTTTGATATGCTCAGTTTCTCCACAATTGAAGCATAACCTATTGCTAGGTTTCCTCCTACAATCTTCTTCCTTGTGCCCAGACATTTTGCAAAAGTTGCAGTATATTGAGCACCTTCCAGAGTGCTTTCTTTTGCAATACTTACAGTAGGGTGAAGGGGAAGAACCTGTACCTTTCCCACGGTTGGGATTACCGTAGCGAAATTCTTGGGGTAAGATTTTGGGCTAGGTTCTTTCTCTGGTTTTCCTCTTGTGTACGTACTAATTCATCAGTCAGGGTGTTGGCCAGTTCTACAGCTTCTTATATGGTTTGTGGCCTAGCTGTCTTGACTACATGTCTGATCTCACTAATTAATCCCCAAGCGTAACGGGAGATTAATACTGGCTCAGGTGAGGCTAAGGTTGGTACTATCCTAGCATATTCAAAGAATATGGTAGTGTAACCCTTGAAGTATATTCCTGTCATTTTAAGATTTAGGAACTTATTGGCAATTTGTTCCTTTTCATGAGGAGGACATAATTTTCTTTCGACTATCTCCTTAAAGTTAGTCCATCATATTATAAACTCTGTCACTTCCTCTAGACTGGAGAATAGTATTCCACCATTCTAAGGCTGCATTTTTGAAAAGATTAGAAGCAAACATAATCTTATCTTCATCTGCACATTTACTTATTTTTATGACTGCTTCTGGCTTTTCTATCCAACGTAAGGCTGCAATGGCTCCTTCATTGCCTGATAATTCTATTGGTTTGCAGGCCAATAATTCTTTATAAGAAAAACCATATGAGTTGGTTCTTCTCCTTTTTGGAATTGGAGCTTGGATCAGTGGTCTGTGATTTTCGTTCACACTGTGACTTGGTTCAGTAGGTTGACGTTTACTTCCAGTCACAGATTTATTATTTTCTGCTTCTTTACCAGTCTTGATAATATATGGCATATCATCTATAATTCCTTGTGCGACTATGTGTTCGATGGCACTATTATTCACTTGGTTCCCATTATTATCATTATTCTGGTTTTCCTGATTTACTTCGTTCGACATCAGAATTGTAAACATTTATCAGGTATTAATATCACAGAATAAGATTTAATATAAACAATCACAGAGGCTGTTGGATAAAAAAAGTCAAACATTGCGACTTTACTCTTTTTTATATATCTATATATATGCATCGATTACAAAATTACAACTGAAAATTAAACACACTAGTAGTTTTGTATCGATATCTATTTTGTAGTCTATCTATTTTAGTTGATATATATATATATATATATATATATATTTATCAAGATACAAAATTACACACATATTTATATATTATTCTAGGTATCGTTCATCCAATACAGCATCTCACGCTCATCATATTTCCAAACTATCTTCTCTCCTATCTGACGGATTCTATTTCCTCCATCCACTAAATTTTCGCCATACTAACATAGTTCCTGCACATATTCTCGTCTCATTAGTGGGTTTACTGTTGGGGCTGGCACTGGTTCTTCGGGAGTATATAATGCCGAATATGACCGGTTGTCATCAAACCATGGATCATATTCTAAAGGGTTTGGGTTGGGATTCTAGGTAACTCATTTGGGTCGAATGCAGGTATTGGGAATTGGTTTTCCTGGTTGGGTTCTAACATTTATTGGTCGGGAAATAAGGGTAACAGTGGGGGTTCAGCTATTTGGTTTAGATTTGTGTCGGCTGCTATAGTGGCTAACATATGGAAATCTGCTAACTGCCTATCAAGTTCCTCTTCCCACAATGGTCTATTAACTGCTTCCTGAGTTTGAGCATTCACTTCCCTATTCGCTATGACTAGCGCTCTCTTTTGTTGTAATTTCTTCATCATCTTCCTCCTCTACTAAACCATCCTCTCTTTTTCGGAGGGAATGACTCCTCAGACTGTGCCTTAAAGATAAATATTCCTTCCTCAGTATCAGTTGAGTATCCTGAGGGGTTTGGCTGAGATGAGGTTCCTTCATTTTTTGGGGAACTAGCTAATTGACGATAAGCATCGGACGTACCTTGCTCACTCATACTGTAAACTAACAAATTGTCAAATAGCACAAAATAATAATACAAGTATTTACACAGAATTACACAAATTATTTCTTAACACAACGTGTTTAATATTTAGGTATCAGCAGAACACTACGTTGGCTTAAACCAGTGGCTGTAGCTCTGATACCACCTTTTGTCGCAGCCCCCGACCCCTACCTCGAGAGTGGGCGGCCGCGAGAGCCAACATAGAGCGGGTGGTGTCGGTGTTTATTAATTTGGCAGCAGAAATGAGACATCAGGACCATAGTTAGGAAATATTTATTAGAGTTAAAACACCAAACTTTTTATAACAAATAATGGGATAAAACCCAAGTTTTCATTACATTACATTTGTAGGGATAAAACCGTAAATATTGAAAACATAAATCTCCTTTTTATTTAGGTAACTTTTATAGCCACAACTTTAAGCCTTCAGTGCTCTCCAGCTGGCTTCTATTAGCTTCACATTAAGTTACCTAAAACGCGTTTTAAAAAGGTTTTATCAGCAAGAAATACTGGCAAGTGCATCCCAGTTTAATCAAAATAGTTTTATAACTTTACAGTATTGAGAGCGATTACAATGTTTATATCTACACAGTTACTCATTCAGTGCTGTCAAAACCTGACTTGTGGGTCATGTTACTCATTGGCTAACTCTTCATCTAATAGTAACGGATTAAAATAATGTATACAAAACCCCAACATACCGGTAGTAATTGTAGAATACATAGACTCAATCACTGTTAAGTATAACTTAAAACATTTGAGGTTTTGGTAAAACATTTTGACTCACAAAAGTGGTTTACAAAAAGGTGACAAAAAGCAAGATGTACTCACATTGCTGACTTAGATAACACTATAGCTTCCTGGTGTTTCTCCTGGTTATTATCTATTAAAATTAAACAATGCACACGTGTTAGTAAGATAACCCAAATCACATTAGCCATACAACACGAGACAAAACTCCAACCACTGAGTTAGTCAGAGACGTGACATGCGTTACGGAGCCCTAGATCAATTGGGTAGGGTAACAAATACGTGATCGGGGGTTAAAATACTTACAACGAGGCAGAGCTTCGCTTTTTAGGGGTATAATACCCGAGAGTTTTAGCCTACTAGAGATTTGAGAGAGAATTTAGAAATGAACGGCGATCAAATGAGGTCGAAGGCCTCAATTTATAGCTTGACCGCAGGTGGCTCGCGCCCTGCGCCTTAGCCTTGTCGACTCAACCTGGTAGCTTCCACACGTAACTGGACACGTGACGGACCAGGGTGCCGCCTGGTGTCACCTTGTCGCGGCCCGCGACTCGCACTCCCAAGGGGGTCGCACTCTATGAGAGACCATATAGTTTATTTTTATTTGATTTTTAATAATATAAAGGTATTTTAGGCCCGTTAACGAGTATTCGGGGTATAATAGGGATATTAGGGGTGTTGTAAGAGGGTTTTAGGAGGGTTGTTATAACATCTTTGACATACCTCCTTTGCTATGAAAAGTTAGCCAAGAAGCCTTTACTCAAATCATCGAAGGTTCGAATGCTTCTGTCTGGTAAGTCATTGAACCAGGTCCGGGCAGATCCTACAAGGGTTTGCATGAACATAAGACAACACTCGGTGTTGGACCACTTCTCAATTCTTGCAGCCCTAGTAAAGATTTGGAGGTGATCTTTGGGATCTTCCATCCCATCATACGTTCTTATGTGAGATGGCATCTTAATTTGGGTTTTGAAATCATAGTCAGCAATTTGTTGAGAAAAACATGACAAATTGCTTGGCTTGTATGGTTTGGGAAGATCTTTTTCTGCTCTCGAGGCCGAATTGCTGTTTGTGTTCCCTTAAGTGGCAAGCACTTGGTTAATGAAGTATTGCCAAGGGAAATTTGCCATTATTTGAGCCATCATCTGTGGCATGAGGTTGAAGCCTTGAAGGCTTTCAGGTGCAACCATATAGTTCATTCACATAGGGGTATTCATGGTAGCACTTCGTACCAAGGGAAGAACGGATAAGGCTTGCTCCCACGTAGTAGACACAGGAGGTGGAAGGCTTGAAACTAGTGACCGTAGCAACTAATCAAAAGTTAACTCATGTCCCAACGGTGCACCGGTTGCCACCAGCTGGGAAGAGAATAAAGGAAAAGTGGTTGGATCTGGTCTTGCAACTGCATATGAACTTGGATATGGAGGAAGTTGACTAGGACCAGCTTCATTTCTTGACATTGTAGGTTGTGAGCATATAAAAGGAGGCAGAGGTGGCCTAGGCAACAATGAGGGCTCGGGTTCGTCGTAATCTAGCCTGATTCTTACTCTTTTATCCCTTTCTCTGCTCAAATACTGGTTAAGGAGAGACCTCAATTGTAAAAAGTTGATTGCTATCCCATTAGGTGTTAAATCGATGCGTGTTGGTGTGCTTGCCGCACCGATATGAGGGGATGGAACCCCTGAACGAGATGGGGTTGGTGTCTGAAAGGAAGAAAACTCAGGATATGCGGCTCTCGTAGGGGTGCTATCCGGAGTTAAGAACGAGGTGGGCATAGTCGGTGGAGTTTGGCTAGCACTAGGTGTAGGAGTATGTGGTACTTGGTTTACCTCACCTGGAGATTCGCCTTCAGATATGATGATTTTAACGAAGTTGGAGCTACACTACTGGTCTTCAAAGATGAACTGTCACACCCCGATTTCCACATATTACCGGTGGGCCCGGTGGAGAGTATCGTGACGTAGTTGATATCATCATAGACAATTAATCACAGTTTAATGCACAGCGGAAGTATACAATAATAATACAAACCGAATTTGAAAAGTATAATAAAATATTATACAACGGTCGATAATGGATCCACAGGCGGATCTAAAACAGAAAGTAAATATTGTTCAACAGACTCAAAGTATTAAGAGCTTGCAAAACTCTTTAACTAATACGCAGGAGCTTCCAGCCCATTTCGTGTAGTACCTGCACTTAATATTTTTGAAAAATACGTCAGTTTACACTGGTAAATACAATTAACTGACACTTTTGAAAACATTTGAGAAAATTGATTTAAATGCACAAGGCACAAATATTCTTTTTATAACTTGGGACAATTATTTAAAATAATCTTGTATACAGATTTATATGTTTGTCGTACGTTCAGGACTCGGAATAGAAGAGCCGAGTCAAGATTAATAGACACACCACTAGTATAGGCCCACAAGAAGTTTCCTCACGAGTGAGATACCGTTTTACATATGCAACTGCCAGGTGTATGCCTACACCCCGTGCTTAAGTCGTGGGCATTTCAAATGAATGAGTCGAGGATATCCAGGATATGGTCATTAACCCCCAAATGCTTAAATCAAACAAAACAGATTAAAACAGATTATCTCAATGATTTAACCACTAATCGATTAAATATTCAATACCCGACCTAGCGTTAATAATTTACCGTATCCCAAGCCCGTTTAAGGGAAAATAAGTTAAAAGTATTTACCTGAGCTAAATGTAATTTATTCTCAGTCGTATATTCTAATCAGCAAGTGCAGGGAGCTTTTACTGCGCTCCTAATCTGGAACGAAGGTTTTAATAACCTATTAGATTCCTAACGGGTCTTATTTAAGTTATAACTTTGACCGGTTAGTTTTTAAAGGAAAGTTTACGGTACAAATCGCAAGATTAAGCGCTGACCGGATTGGAATGTGATTTAGACCCGACAAGTATGAAGACTTGTATATAATGGGTAAACTAAACACATTCTGGATTTTGAAGTAAAAGTGATAAGGTTTGACCCGTTTCGGCTAATTCATGCAAACTAGTTACATAAACCGTACCGAACGTGTATATGCATAACGGGTAACCGGATGAGTCATATACAAGTTCCAATAGTTATTATGCTTAAAATATGTTGTGATATCAGTAGGATATCAACAATTATGCCCCAAATGTATTTAAGACCAATTTATGTCCCGAAAGGGTAATTTGGTCATTTTAAAGTTTATAAAAGGGGTTTAAATATAAATTGAGGTTCTGGTCAAAAGTATTCTGTAAAAATATTTATTTTATGTTGTTACATCAGTATGATATCATGCATATGTGTGTTTAATCATTTATGGCCAAACTATGCACCGTAGGGGCATTTTGGTCATTTCACATATGCTTTTAAGGTTAATTTTAGAAATCTGAGTTCGAGACTTATACTTACTGTTAAAGTATAAAAATTTATTTTTAAAATCAGTAGGTAACAAGTCTTAGGTGTTAAATATGGTTTTAAACCATACTATGCGCCTAATTCGTATAAAAGTCGATATTTGACGATTTTTGAGATGTTTAAGGAAATTTGAGATTTTGATCAGCCTTAACTGTTTAATATATTTTATTTAATATATAAAATCAGTAGAAAAAGGTTTGACATGTAAAAAACTCATTTATTAGCGAAAAGGGCATTATCGTCAATTACCGAGTCCATGCAAGAACTCTATGTTATGGTTAGTATAAAATTTGACAAAAATTTCAAAAAATCCCTAAATAATATATCATAACAGTGGGTAGCAAGTTTGGTGCCAAAAATTGGGTTTTAATATGATTTATGCCAAAAATGTAATTTAATTAACAAAAAGTTTTGTTTTACGATATCTTGCATAACTTTTATTTGAGACCAGAAACTGATGTCAAATTTTTATGACATACTTATATATTAGTAATAAAACTTTTTGTCTTGTCACATTTTCAAAAATTTCGTTTTAATAACAAGAGGGCATAATGGTCATTTTTTAAGCAAATAACGGAACATGCATGTAATCTCTGATTTCTAAGGGACCATGTAGTATAACTTCAAAGAGTTATACTAACATATAATATGGTCTCAAGGGAATCCTAAGGCATAGCTAAACTAAGCCAAATCGGGTCAGAACTTAAAGTCAAAGCAAAAGTCTACTTTTGCGACTTTCGGTTGCGAACCGAGCCTAAACTCAGAATTGTCGGGTTGAACATGCCTAAACATGTTCTTATATTATTTACCAAGTCATTTAAGTGATAAAATTTATTTTATAGCTCCTACCTTATCAGTTATGATTTATTTTGCAAAAACTGACTCATTTGACTTTTCTTTTAAGTAGTTTGACCCGACAATTGACCAAGTAAATGTGATAATTAGGAGGTGCCCTTTTAAGGTTTTAACACCTACATAATTACCAACACATAGCCACTTTCAATTCGAATAATGGCAGGACCGTTAGTGCTTAATCACAAGGTCAAAGCGTAATTACGATATCTTTGACTTTCGGTCATTAAACTGATAAAAGCTTAACTATAGAAGCTAAGAACACTTACAAAGGTCCTTAGCAAGAAGATTAAACTTGAGAAAGCTTCCTAGACAACCAGGATGCTCCAGAGAAGTGTTTGAAAGCTTTAGAAATTGTGAGAGTAAGAAAATATGAAGTGCAAGTGAGAATGCTGCCCCAAAAGCCTCTATTTATACTACTTCAAGGCATCCTCTGATCAATCCAGGTGTTTTGTGATGTTCCTAGATGTTAACATGTGTCCTAAGTGGTTTTAGATACCATCAAATAGTCCCAGTTTCGAATACAAGCATGCAAAGGTGAAGAAAACGCAGAACCTGCACCTGTGCATGGTTTATGCCAATTTTAGGCTGTCGCGTCGCGCGACGGCTGTGGGGTTTTGGTGTGGCGCAACGCCACCCCTAGTGGGACCAGCACAATAAGTTTCAAACATGGCAGAATTGACCCCTGGACCTTTTAAACGTAATACCTTCTATTTCAAACACTTTTAACCCATAAAGTTTATATTTGGAAGATCTTTAGGATATAACTAAACATCGTTAGGTTCGGTTTCGTTAAACGATAACCGAAAACACTAGTTTCATCAAGTTGATGCTTTTAACCCTTTATTTACGAAAGTTAACGTATTTATATCAAATGATATCGAAACCGCGTGAATTTTTCGTCACTTGTTCTTGAGAGTATAAACAATCGTTACAAAGCCCCGAGTTCGTTAAAAGGTCACTCAGAGGTAGTAATTTAACATGTTGACACATTTAACCCTCGCGTATTATAAACTTTCATTTTCTTTCACAAACGGCTTCATACGTTTGAGAGTATAAGCATCTTGTAAGGTTGTTGAAAGGCAAAATTTTCAAATGTTGATACTTTGGATCCTTTCACATACATACTTTCTTCGTTTGTCAACTTTGGTCCCTCGAAATCAATTCATTACACGTTTAAAGTCCATGACACATGTCTTTATTATATTGGGCATGATTTTTCCGAGGTGTTACATGAACTTAGTGGCGTAGCCCTATGGTGGGCGCCAACTTGTAGCTACAACAAATATGAGAGCAAGAATAGTGGAGGGACTGGTTAGGCAAAAGGCTTCACGAGTCTCGTTTTGCTTAATGCAGGCCGCGGGTCCCCCTACATATGCAATAGTAGGGTCATATCACTATTTTATTAATTGCTTGGAATTCAAGGTTAAGAAGGACTCAACCCAGATCCTATGCATGCAATGTGATAGTGTTATTGAATGTGAAGAATAGAATATGCAATGTGCAAATTCTAGAGAGAGAGAGAGAGAGTGTGAGATTTCGGAATGTTTGGCTGAGTGACCAAAGATGGTCATTTATAGGGAAAAAGGAAGCCAAGAGTAGAAACCTTTGACTAGTGGTCCGGTGATGCAGTGAGGGGGTTGCCCGTTTTGGTAGGTTGAAGGCTTCGGACCTGCGGATAAAAGACTACCTCTTCTCACGTGCCTCTTTTGCGGCTGAGCGAGAGAAGTCACACGTATAGTGTGATGGGACATGACACTGTGCAATGCTTTTTGCTGTTCACTACAGCTGGTGGCTTACTTGAACCCTTTAACCTTTTAAGCTATTTTGCACTTATAGTTAGTTTATTAAGCTTGAGCTACCCACGTCATCACAAACAAACATTCCACATGATTACATGGATTTCAATGGAACAGGTAGTTTACAACCTTGGACCCTTTGGAACCGGATCCACGAAACCCTTTGAATATCCGACTTGTGAATAGGTAATAAGGTTCGGTTCCGGGTTGGTTTTGACAGGTTTGAATTGATAATCATTCCTACTAGTTACCATACTAGTTACCACAAGCATGTTGTTAATGTGGGAGGGGTGCTCATATACATTACCGTTAGTTCTAAGGATGAGCAAATACTGATACCGTCCCAATACCGTCCCGATCCCGACCAATACCGATCCCGAATTTTGTGTAAACTTGGTACCGATACCGGTACCGAAATATGTCGGTTCGGGACGGTATCGGTACGGTATCGGTATTTTAAGGGTAAAAGTCGGTATTTTACCGATACCGTACCGTACCGTACCGATACCGAAAAATCACAAAAGTGGATACTGTTTCGGTACTGAAAACGGATCGGGATCGGGATTTCAGGATCGGGATCGGGACGGTATTTTATACCCTTTGCTCATCCCTAGTTTGTTCCATCAATCCTACACTCCCATGTCATTTATGCCTTAACTACCATAAAACCACTTAATCACCCTCTTACTTCTTTTTTTCTTTTTCTTAATTTAAAATAAATTATACGATTAAACACTAAAATTTCATTTAAATTATAAAGTTACATAATTCAAATGAAAGACAACAAAATAAAAAAAAGTAAATAAAAAAAATACATGGATATAAAATTAAACCATTCCTTATCCGACTTGAGGTAAGGTAGATCTAAAGTTCCAAGATGTTCAACACTACCAAAATGAAGTCCGAAATGCGTATCTTCATTTATCAATTTAGAAAGGATATTATCGTCGAAATTGGCTGGACCGGGTGATCCCTTATGTAATCCGGTAATATTGCATTCGCGTCATCATTTAGGATCATGTTGTCCAACCCTGGCTCATCGTTTGAGAAATTCAACTTGTAGCATAAAAAAACTAGGGTATAAAATATGAGTAGACAGGCTTATATGTAGGAGAAATCATGGTAGAGTATGTGTGTGAAAACTAAAAGTGAAATATACATATTTATAGGGGACTAATATTTTTAAAGCCTCACCGCTGGATTGTAAATGATTTCAGCGGTGACTAGTACCCTCCACTCCACCCGCTATCAAGGGCGAATGTAATGTATAAGGAGGGGTTGTACGGACTACCCTCAACTCTGTCTCCGCAATGTATTTCTTTTTCGGCTTTACACAAAGGATAACCCTAAAAAAATTTAGGATGCCCTTGAATTTTAGGACTAGATCTGCTACCATTACCCTTGATACCACTTGCAATGTACCTGCGAGGGTAGTGATACCCGCACTCTACCCGAACACCACAGGTACACCTTAATGGCTTTTAAAAGATTGATAATTCTTTTTTTGAAGTAAACAAAGGATCTTTACAGAGAAAAAAAAAATATCAAAGGGGACAAGGTTGTTGGCCACCCCGATGCATTGCTGCCCAAATTAAAAACTAGTGATAGTACGTTCAAGATTCCTTAATCACCAAATTGAATTCACTTTATTCCTAAATATATTATTCCAGATAGGATAGAATCCCTGTATTACACAGGACAAATATAAAGAAGAGTAAACTATTAAAATCATCTATGGGGTTTGATCAGTTTTGCTAAATCCATTCAAAAAAGTTTTTTTTTTCTTATCTAGACCACTGATATTTATAAATTGTTATTAAATCCATCCAAATCTCTAACATCATTAACATTCAACGGAATGGGAATGGAGACAGAGTCCAAACTCAACAACAGAGCTTGATGAACTACAACAATTATCGGATATGTTAACAGTGACTAGTCTGACTTCAGGCCCCGACAAGTGGGTGTGGACACCGGCAAAAGACGGAATTTTCTCCGTGTCATCTTTTCGGTCAGAATTAACTAGATACGTTGTGCCTTTTTATCCCTCGATTGGGATAAAGGGGTGCCAAAGAAGGTAAACATTTTCGGATGGCAAGGAATTCAAAATCGATTAGCAACACTAGGCGGTTTAAAGAGGCGGGGACCAAACAAGAACAAGCTAATTAAAGTTGTTTTCTATTCATGATATGAAAGTACAACACCGTGAAAACAAATGAACAGAGCTTCACCTCTCTCTCACTTCAAGTTCCAAATGAACAAGACCTAGCAATCTATTTATAGGGAATGTCCATCCTCAACTACCTACACACACATAAGTGCGGATCAACAATCTTTGTGCGGACCAAGGTCTTGTGCGGATGGACTGATTTCATGCGAATCCACTGAGTCCGTGCGCCGAAGGGACCACACACATAAAAACCTAATTACTCGCAGGTTCTTGCGGACCTGGCTTGTCCATCCGTGTGGACCTGGCTTGTCCATCCGTGTGGACCTGCTGACTTGAATGATTTACATGATTGATGGAAGCGATAGACATATGCACTCACAGATTTGGGAAGAGTTTGATCCCAATTTAAAGGCTACCAGAATCAGGGTTGATGTATGCTGAATTGATCTTTTAATGAAATTGATTGATTGAGAAGTTGATTTGGAAGAGGTCAAAAACCAATTTATATTATACCAGAATTAGGATTTATGTAAGTGAATTTATTCAGTGAATTTACCTTTTTTAAATGCTTCTAAATATCCTGATCATGATCAAGGTGGTTGCAGGCTTTTCTTCGGAAAGGATATATTATAGTATCTGTGTAGCATGTGTGCATCATCGTCACTATTTACACAATGTTTGTTTGGCTTGGTGCCACTTGATCTGGTAGATAATAGTGTGCAGGGCCTGCCCTGAGTAAGTGCGGGGTGGGTGCCGGCTCACGGCCTAAAACAAAAAAGAGCCCATAAATTTTTTGTTACATATATATTCTATATACATATATACTATATATTTTAAAACCCTGCTTACGGCATGCGTATATAATGTATATATGTGTGGGCCATCGGGGGGCAAAAGTGAAAGTGCATTAATTTTAACGTTATTTTACTAATTTCGTGAAAATAACGTTAAAAACTGAGGACGGTTAATCATGAATCATGTGGTGGCGTTGATAGCTGAAAGACAAAAGGGTACATGCACTAATCGGTCTTTGTACCGATTGCTGAGTGTTATGTGCCTTATGTCCAAGGCTTGATGCAAAACTACTATCAAGCCGGGGGTCTCACACCGGAAGCAGCCTCTCTATTCCTACGGGGTAGAGGTAATGTTGTCTACATCTTACCCTTCTCAGACCCTACCTTTGTTTTGCTATTTGTGGGATTTACTGAGTATGATGATTTAAAACCCTTTACTTGTAACAAGCTATCCCGTGTGCTCCAGTGGAAGCCGCTATGCCTTATAACTGGCTGGTCTCAAATTCAAGACTGTTTAGAATTTTAGTCATTCGCTTTATTTAATGCTTGCAATGTGTTGTATCTTCAACCCTTTCATGACAAAAGAGGCATTGAAATATAAAACATTCATATATTTTCTTTTTTCTTCCGTTACTTGTTTTTTTTCTCTTTTTTTAACCATCAAATTCTTTTATTGTTTTAAGATTATTATTAGTTATAAACATATTTTGTTTTTCTCTTAACTTCAAAAATATTTTTTCTTTTACAAATTATTCGAACTAACCCGAGTCTGTTTGGTTTGTTATAGTGTCCGTAATAGAGTTTGATATAATTGTTGAGTGACGCAACAACAACACAAGAACGGACTTAAATTCTTGTTTTACTAGAATGGCTAGGGCCCAATTTTTTTATCTCGCACAGGGACTATTTTTTTACGGAGACGTCCTAATAGTGTATCCCTTGTATTTGATAAGGAGATGCATCTACCTTCACTGGCTGCCAAAGTTCTGCCTTCTAAGGTACTTTCTTTACTCTCTGGTTTAAAGCACATGTTTAACATAACTTCTTGTTACTCTAAATATTCGCAGTGGCGGATCTAACAACTTTTTTCACTGGGTTCCTTTTGTTAGATTCTCACTAATTCTCACTATTTTTTTCCAAATCGTACAAGGTTCTCACTAATTTTTTCCAAACCGAATGGGTTCCTGGGAACCCACAAAAGTGGCCTAGATCCGCCCCTGAATATTCGAATACATATCATTTTCCTCCGTGTAGATGGGACATCCCGACATATATGTTGGGGAGAACATGGATTGGCAAGGAGTTAACCTCCTCATGATACATTATTTCTCCTCATGATACATTAGTTAGGTTATTGATAGTTAGGTTAGTGATACTGGTGGACTAGATGATTGAATGACTATATTGGGATGAAAGAAGAACTCCCATGGATGATAGTGTCTTCATAATTTATTCATATATAAAATGATGATAGTTGATGTAAAAATACATGATACTAGTGTGTTTATTGATTAAAGATCAAATTAAAACTGATTCAAAACTTGTACCAAAACAGTACTAAGAACAAGAATAAAATAAAAAAAGCCCTAATCTTGGTAGTTTGATGATAACTGACAAAAAACAGGAAGATACAGAAGCTTGATAATCAAACAATGATCATCAGCGCACTAGTCGGCTCGCTTGGGTGGTACCGATCACAATTGAGACTTCAGACAATGATAGACAGACAAAAATGAAGATAAACAGAGATTCGTATCCTTTTTTGTGTGAATGAATGAGCAGCAAGGAACCTCCTTTATAACCGAACCCTAGAGGCGAAGAGAAGACGAGATGAGCGGGAGAATAGTTGGCATAGAATCACTTGATTGAAGAAATTATAGGGCTAAATCAATCTCCATTGAAGCTTTTCTTTTTATCCGTCCAAATCTTCTACCATTCCAAAAAGATACCAAAACGCCCTCATAAAATAAGGAAAACACAAAAAGAATTAGACATATTGCACTTGAATTAAAGATATAATTTTAACGTTCCCCCCGTAATTCAAGTAGCAAAGACACTAGTTAACCCCAATTGTTTGCACAAAAACTTATGTTGGTCACTACCCAAACCTTTTGTCAAAATATCAGCAACTTGTTTAGAGGTCTCAATCTTTTTTGTTTGAACAATACCAGAAGTAATTTTTTTCACGAATAAAATGTAGATCGATTTCAAAGTGTTTGGTTCGATCATGAAAAACGGGGTTGGCCGCAATGGACAACGCAGCGGAGTTGTCACAAAATAATTCAATAGGAAGGGTTATAGTCACATGTAATTCTTTCAAAATGTTTTGTAACCACATAACCTCACATGTGACATCACACATGGCACGATACTCAGCTTCGGCTGTGGATCTAGAGACGACAGATTGTTTTTTGCTTTTCCAGCTTATTAGATTTCCACTCCAAAAGATGGAAAACCCAGTTACAGATCTCCTATTTATTTTGCATTTAGCCCAATCAGAATCAACATAGCATTTGAGATAAAAAATATTACCTTTTGAGTAGGAGAGACCTTGACTCGGAGACTGTTTTAAGTATCTCAGCACACGAAAAGCTAACTGCAAATGAGACTTCAAAGGACTATGCATATATTGACTTAGACATTGAACGACATATGAGATATCAGGCCTAGTTAACGTAATATATATTAATTTACCAACTAGTCTTTGATATTCAGTCACATTTTCAAGTAAATCATCACCAGGTAAGGTACTATCTTTATAAAAAATAACAATGTTTTGTTCAATTGGTGTGGAAACTGGTTTAGACCCTAACATGCAAAATTCAGACAATAAATCCCAACAATATTTTCTTTGGGACAAATACAAGACATCTTTGTGTTTAATAACTTCAATGCCCAAGAAAAAATTTAATTCACCAAGATCTTTAATCATAAATTTCGAGTTTAGAAAAGACTTGCCTGACTCAATTTTAGCTTTATTGTTACCGGTAATAACAATATCATCCACATACACAAGTAAAGCAATAAACACATTTGAATCATTTTTAACAAATAGGGAATAGTCACTAATACTTTGAACAAAACCAATCTCTAACAGAGTGCTAGTTAATTTTTCATTCCAATTCCTAGGGGCTTGTTTTAGACCATATAAAGATTTAACTAATTTACATACTTTGGTTTCATTTTGAGAAAAATATCCTTCAGGTAAAGAAATATAGACATCTTCAGACAAGTTACCATATAAAAAGGCATTGTTAACATCTAATTGATAAAGACTCCATCCATTATTTATAGCAAGATTAATAATGCATCGAACAGTGACCATTTTGACAACGGGAGAGAAGGTTTCATCGAAGTCAATGCCTTCACGTTGACTATATCCCTTAGCAACAAATCTAGCCTTATATCTATCAATTTGACCATTTGATTTATACTTTACTTTGTAAATCCATTTACAGCCAATTGGTTTCCTACCTTGAGGTAAATCGGTTAAAACCCAAGTACCATTTCTATTTAGGGCTTCCATTTCGTCATTCATGGCTTGCACCCAATTAGGATCTTAAACGGCTTCTTTAAAGGATTTTGGTTCAATGGTCTTATGAAGATTGCTAATAAAAAAAAATTTCCAGGTGACAAGAGAGAATAATTGACAACTCTTTCAACACCATACTTAACCTTACCTTCTACCACATAATCAGACAAATTCCTAGGTAAATTTGATTTTCTAAGAGTCCTCCTTACACCACTATACTCATTAACTAACTCGGATTGACCCTCAGGATAAGTATTTCTCATCGCATATTCAGTTTCATGTGTTTCATCAGTTCTTCCACCATTGTTAGCACTGATTGCTTCACTTGGCATATTATCTGCTGATGTAGTATCTGAATTTACCAGATTGTCAATGTCACAATCAGTGTTGACTGGTAGAGAGGAACAGTTGCCATCATCATGAACACTGCTACCCTCGTTTACCTTCTCATCATCATTGGGCGCGTTTAAATCATCTTTATGAATTCGATTTTCAAAGTCAAAAAAATTTAAATGATTTATACTGGTATGGGTTTGCACATTTTGATGAAGAGAACTTGATTTAAAGGGATAAACCGTTTCATAAAATTTGACATCTCTTGAGTAAAAAACAATTTTATGATCCAAACTCCACAACTTATATCCTTTCTTTTGGTTTGAATATCCAAGAAACACACACTTCTTGGCTCTAGTTCCAAATTTGTTATGGTTATTTAAAATAGTTGAAAAACAAAGACAACCGAAATTTCTAAGATGATTAAGAGAAGGTCTATAACCAAATAAAATCTCATATGGAGATTTTCCTAGTAAGACAGATGAAGGAGTCCTGTTAATCAAATAAGTAGCAGTTAAAACAAATTCAGACCACATATTAAGCGGAACACCCCCTTGAAACAATAACGCCCTGGCAACATTTAACAAGTGTCTATGTTTTCGTTCTACTACTCCATTTTGCCGTGGAGTATAAGAACACGTGGTTTGATGAAGAACTCCATTTTCTTTTAAAAAAAATCAAAATTATTATTAACAAATCCAGTCCCGTTATCACTTCTAAAAGTTTTAATGGTTTTACCAAATTGATTTTTTAAAATATTGAAGAACACTTTCACATTAAATAAGACTTCATCTTTGGTTTTTAACATAAACACCCAAACAGATCTAGAGAAATCATCTACCATTGTTAAAAAATATTTATATCCCTCTCTACTCACTATCCTATAAGGTCCCCATAAATCCAAGTGAACCAATTCACCTATCTCCATAGACTTATGATCACTCAAAGGGAATGGATCCCTAGTTTGCTTGGCTCTATGACAGACATCACAAGGAACATGAGTAGGATAAGAACCATTTAGCTTTAAATGAGATTTCAAAACATTTAAGACTTGATCAGATGGGTGGCCTAGTCTAGAATGCCAAAGATTTTTATGACTATCAATAGATTGTTTGCTACTATTACAAACCTTGAAGGGCCTAGACATGTCCTCTACCAAGTACAAACCATCTACTACTTTACCAGTCATCAAGACCCTCTTTAGCATTAAATCCTGAACATAACATTTAAACTCATCAAACAAGACAATCAATTTGCTATCTGTAAGCATCTTTTTAACAGACAAAAGATTGGCATTGTACTCAGGAATAACCAAGACATTATATAAAACCACATTCTCATTTAGTTTTATATCTCCAATTTTAGTTACTTTTGCCGATGTACCATTCAGATGTTTAACTTTCATATTGAAATCAGACATGTCAATAACACTAATTAAGTTTTTTCGCTCATTATCATGTGTTGGTTTGCTCCAGGGTCGACAATCCACCCATGACCTTCAACTATACTAGACACACTAGAACAAGACATCCAGTTCATATCAAACACACCTGACATATTTGATTGAATTGGTTCTTCTGCTGATTTATCTCCAAGTAGAGCTAACAGCTTTGCAATTTGATCATTAGAGAAAGGAAACTCAGAGTTAGCAATGACATTATTAGACTTGCTATAGTTCAGATTTGTTCTTTGAAAACTTTGGCCATTATCTGAGTTATTTTTTAAATCATTTTGACCAGATTGCTTCTTTTTATGCCCTGGGGGATACCCTACTAACTCATAACAGCGATCGACAGTGTGTCCGATCATATTAAAATGGGTACATTTCAAATTGGGATTTGGATTTCTCCAAATTTTCTTTTTATTATCTGAAAACTTTGAGTTAAAAGCAACTGTATATGTTTTATTGGTAGAAGAACTACATCTATGTGATTCTTCTCGAGATATAATTGCAAAAGCGGTTTTAACTGAAGGTAAAGGATCTCTCATTAAAAGATTGGACCTAACAGATTGATAACTTTCATCTAAGCCCATTAAAAACTGCATTAATTTTATTAAGTCTGAAAATTCGGTGTAGCCTTTTGAAGCATCACAAGTACAAGTAGGTAATCTAACTAAAACATCAAACTGACGCCACATTGAGTTCAGTTTATGATAATATTCAGATATAGATAAACCATTTTGAGACAAAGAATTGATTTTATGATGAAGATTAAAAATTACAGAGCCATCAATTATACTATATGTTTCTTTTAACTCTCCCCACTCATCAGCTGGATTTTTTGAAAAAAATTGACCCTGATATAATTCCTCAGAAATGGAATTTAAAATCCAAGAAAGTACAATTGAGTTATATCTATCCCATTGATTAGCTAATGCATCATTATCTTTTGGTTTAACACATGTTCCATCAATGAAACCTACTTTATTTTTAATTTGTAAAGCAAGAGTCATAGCATTTGACCACATAGCATAATTATCGGTACCAGTTAACTTAACACCAACAATAGACACATTGGTAGTATCACTAGGATGCAAATAAAGCGGATTACCAAAGTCCAAATTACTAATCAATGTTTCTTTCGCCTTATCAGTCATTTTGTATATAAAGCAAACAAAACACAATCAGTTAATCAAGCGCAAGAAATAACAACCAAGCACAGAAAATGCAACACGTTCAAACAAACTGGTGGTCAGTCACCAGTAAACAATATTTCAATGCCGGTCCACCTAACCCGGCCCAAGTATGACTATCAATGATATATAATGAGATGCAAAAAGAAAAAAAAATTAAAGATATGGATAGAGATCCTTACAGAGTACTCCAGCAGCGAAAAGGGAAAAAAACTTACAGTGGGTGCGGAACAGAGGCACCCAAACCAATCAGATCAGAAAAAAATATGGTTAATAGCAGCGGAAGACAATACGGCAGCGTCACAATATGTCCACAAAACAAGCCCAACACCGTGTAACCCTTGATCGACCAGGAAAAATTGAAGATTGGAAACGAGTAAAAAAAAATTCAATCAAAGCTCTGATACCATGTAAAAATACATGATACCTGTTATGGGTGAAATTCTGAGCCCATATCCTGGAAAATATCTTGATTTATATCTTGGTTATATAGTATTTCTTTACATCCGGGATGCTGGTTCAGGATATTGGTAACATCCTGAATGGTATCCTCAGGATTACTAACGGATTATGTGCAGGTACGTGGGTTAGAAGCTAGCAACGTTCACAAGGACTCATTCCGCGGAAGTCTCGGTCCAAGTTGTTCAAGGAAAGACGTTAAGCCCGCTTTATTTGGTTCCAAACGGCTATTTATGGAATATTCGGGAGCATCCCATATTTATAGGAATTTTAGTTTCTATTTAGTAACTATAAATAGGTGGGTATACCAGATCGAATAGGACATCACATTTTCACTGCATACACTCTAACACTCGCTCTCTAGCAATTTTCACTTTCATACGAAAGCATTGTAACACTTAGCGATCTGGTCTATATCCTGCACTGTATCCTGACGTTTGAAGCAATAAGAAGAACAAGGCAGCTGCGATTGTCAGCTCCCGAGGTTTTATGCCGGCGATCTAGATTGATCAAGGGCTTTCCTCATATATCTCGTGTCATTTCCTTTATTTTTTACTCATTGTTTGATCGTAGATACAGCTCAATATCCTGAGCCGTATCCTGAGTACTGATTTTCCAAATAACTTAACCGGCATATTTTCAACACACTTTCTAGCACACTACCTCACTTTACTAATTTGATCACTTAATTGCCTCGGTAATTTTTGACCAAAACAATTTGGCGCCCACCGTGGGGCAAGTGGTGCTCTCTTTGCTAAAAATCTTTGTGAAATCGTTAATCGGTTTTCTATTTTCAAAACTTTTTGCCGCATTATTTACAATGGCCTCAAGATCAAACATGAGTTCCTCCACTGTGTCTGCTATGACTTCTGCTACTACCGGTTCGGTGCTTCCACCACCTCCTCCAAGGATGCCAGCCTCTTCACGACCTCAGGATATTATCCCTACTCGCAGTGTTCAGGAATCTGCTCCCGTTTTAGCTTCTAATGATGAAATTCTAACCTTATTTGGAAGTGTGCAGGAACAAATGAGGCAGCAACAGGAAACAAACCAAATGCTGTTGAGGGAAATACAACTCCTGAAGTCTGGCTCGAGCAGATCTGCTGAGGATATTGTCACTCCATTACAACCCAGAACTTTGAACTTCAGTTCAGCTGTGTATACTGAGGATAACAGGGGGAATATTGTCCCCAGCCTTCCTCAGAATCACACTCCTGAAATACCCTCCTCGGTCAGGATGTCAACCATGAGGAGCTCAGGATATGCTTCAGGATATGGGCAAAATCGTCCGACGGGTAACGTGTCAAATAATAATAATACTCATGCTGCTAACAATAGTGGATCATTGCAGGATGCAGGTGTAACATCCGCATTTACTAGGGAACTTCAAAAGTTGAAGGACATGATATCCAGTGTACCTGGAGTGGTCCAGCCAATCCCGGAGGTATCCCAAGACAGCCACAGGATATCTCGCTTTGCATATCCTATTTGTGATGCTGAGATTCCAAAGAGATTTCAAACCCCCAACATGAAGCTTTATGATGGAACCACGGATCCTGAAGAGCATGTTTCCCAGTATAGGGAAAGAATGGAGATTAACCCTATCCCTCCGGAGCTCAAAGAAGCATGCTTATGCAAGGGTTTTGGTTCTACCCTAACAGGATCAGCCTTGAAATGGCTCTTGAATGTTCCTCCACATTCGATTACATCTTTTGCTCACTTAGTGAATTTATTTAATAGTCAGTTTTCTTGTAGTCGGAGTTTTGAAAAACTAACAAGTGACCTTTACAGGATAACACAAGGGCATCAAGAATCCCTAAGGGATTATGTGAACAAGTTCAGCCGAGAATCCTTAGACATTCCGCATCTTGATATTGCAACAGCTGTGCAAGCTTTCAAGATGGGGCTGCAAAAGGATTCTCAATTTTACCAAGACCTTGTAATGAACCCATGCAGGAACTTAGATGAAGCTCGGAACAGGGCCCTAAGATATATTCGATTGGAAGATGACAGAAAGATGCACGAAAGGATGAACTCATCTAACACTTATGAGTCAACTAACAGGAAGTCAGAATCCTCATTTAAGCCATATCGCTCTAAGCCGTATGGTAGAAATGAAAACAAGAAAGTGAATGCTATTGAAGACGAGGATCCTGAAGAATATCCTGAACTATCTGAGTATTGCTTTTCTGTTAACATTCCTGAATTAATGTATGCCATGCAGGGTTTAGGAGACAAGGCTAGGTGGCCTCGAAAGAATCAACAAAAGGCCGATTGGAAAGATAAGTCAAAATGGTGTGCTTTCCACGAAGATTTCGGACATGTAACTGAGGATTGCATTGCTCTAAGGAAAGAAATAAGCTATCTTCTAAGCAAGGGATATCTGAAAGATCTCTTAGGAAGAAAGAAGAATAAGGGTCAGGATACTGAGAAGGATCCTGAGCGAACAGCATCACCTCCCGCGGATGCCAAGATAATCAACTTCATTTCGGGAGGATCCGACATTTGTGGGACTTCGTATTCGGCGGCAAAGAGACATGCAAAAGAAGATAAGGCCGAAAGGGGAGACAGACCTGTCAGGATGACCACGCTTACAACTGACAAAGTGATCACGTTTGATGCTGATGATAGGGATACTATCCAGGATCCTCACCATGATGCTCTGGTAATAACATTATATGTGGCTAACCATTTTGTACGCAGGATATTGGTTGATAATGGCAGCTCCGTTAACATAATCCAACTAGAGACTCTGAAGAGAATGAATGTATCTCCAATGGATATCACTTCAAAGTCTACCGTGCTTGTTGGGTTCAGTGGAGAGGCTAGAAACACAGTGGGAGAGATAAAGTTACCAGTATACATTGAAGGAGTCAGCTCGATACAACGTTTCTGTGTGATGGATTCTCTATCCTGCTATAACATCATACTGGGAAGACCATGGATTCACGATATGAAGGTTGTGCCATCAACGTATCACCAATGCATCAAGATCCCTACCCCTTGGGGAGTTGTCAAAGTTGATAGTGATCAGCAGGAGGCGAAAGAATGCTACTCATCCTCGATGAAATCCTCAACTAAGCCTAGTACAGCATAGCAATTAAAGATGCGGGCCCAGGATATCGTGGAGGATTCGGAGCAGGATGTGAAGAAAATTATCCTGGATCAGGATAATCCTGATATCTCGGTGCTCGTAGGAACCAATATCCCTCAGGATATTGAAGAACAGTTAACTAACTTTTTGAAGTGCAGGATGTCGACGTTTGCATGGAAGCATGAGGATATGACAGGCGTATCCAAAGACATTATCACTCACAAGCTTGGAATTGATAAATCATTTAAGCCTGTTCAGCAAAAAAGAAGGAAGTTTGCTCCTGAGCGGAATACGATTATCCAAGAGGAAGTTGAGAGATTATTGAAGTCCAGGATGATCAGAGAGGTTAAGTTCCCAAGGTGGCAAGCAAACGTGGTTGTGGTACAGAAGAAAAATGGGAAATGGAGAGTTTGTGTAGACTACACAGACTTGAACAAGGCTTGTCCTAAAGACCCATTTCCTCTTCCCCACATTGATGCAATGGTAGATGCCACTGCCGGGCATGAAATGTTGACCTTCATGGACGCATCCTCAGGATTTCAGCAGATCCAAATGGAACCTTCTGACCAGGAGGATACTGCCTTCATGACACCAACAGGTATTTATTGTTATACAGCTATGCCTTTTGGTTTGAAAAATGCAGGTGCAACATACCAAAGATTGGTAAACATGATGTTCAAAGACAAACTGGGGGACACCATGGAGGTGTACATTGATGATATGGTGGTAAAATCAAAGAAAGCTCAGGATCACCTCCAGGATATTAAAGGAGCATTCGATATCCTGGATCACTATAACATGAAGCTAAATCCTGCTAAGTGCCATTTTGGAGTGGGGGCAGGAAAATTTCTAGGATATATGGTGACCAAAAGAGGAATAGAGGCGAGCCCGGAGCAGATTAAAGCCATCTTGGATATTAAATCACCCTCAAATATGAAGGATGTTCAACGACTAACAGGGCGAGTGGCAGCATTAAACAGATTTATCTCAAGATCCTCAGAGAAATGCAAAGATTTTTATGATATCCTGAAGAAGAACAAGAAATTCGAATGGGGTGAGAAGCATGAAGCGGCCCTACAGGATTTAAAGCAATATCTCTCAACCGCACCTCTACTGATGAAGCCTGAGAATGGTGAACCATTATCCCTATACCTCGCAGTATCAGGGAATGCTGTAAGTGCCGTCCTTGTAAAGGACCATGAAGGTCAGCAATATCCTGTTTATTATGTTAGTAAAAGCTTGTTAAATGCTGAAACTAGATATTCTCATTTAGAAAAATTGATACTAGCATTAGTTATGGCATCAACGAAACTTAGACATTACTTTGAGACACATAGGATTCATGTTAAAACAAATTATCCTGTCAAAAATGTGCTTAGGAAACCAGAGATGTCAGGTAGGATGGCTAAGTGGTCAGTAAAGTTGAGTGCTTATGATTTAGTATATGAACCTAGAAATACCTTAAAGTCTCAGGCTTTAGCTGACTTTGTGGCTGATTTTAGTAGTGGTATTCAGGATGAGGTAGACCTAGAAGTTCAACAGTTAGGAGAATCCTCAGGATCCTGGACATTATATACTGATGGTGCATCTAATATAAGAGGAGTAGGATTGGGAATAATACTAAAATCGCCACAGGGGGACATATTACCCCAGGCTATTAGATGTGAATTTCCTGCTACTAATAATGAAGCAGAATATGAGGCTTTAATTGCAGGATTAGAGTTGGCTAAGAGCATGAGTGTAAAAAATTTACAAGTATATGTTGACTCTTTGTTAATTACTAACCATTTTAATGGATCCTATGCAGTTAAGGGTGAGAAATTAATCGAATACCTCGATATTCTCAAAAAATCAGCAGGATATTTCGATATTTTTACACTTGAACAGGTACCAAGGGAGGATAATGCTGAAGCAGATGGCTTAGCAAATCTGGGATCGTCGATCAGGATACCAGAAGGGACCCAAATACCGATATTACATATCTTGTATCCTGCAACGAATCCTCAGGATAAAGAAGTAGCGGGTATTCAGGATCCTGATGCAGAGTATCCTGAAAAGTATCCCAAATCCTGGACGGCTCCAATCATGAGATATCTCAAGGAGGGACACATTCTCAGGGAGGAAAATCCTAAGGCATTTAGGATGAAGGTATCACGATTTTCTATTATAAATGATGTGTTATACAAGAAATCTCTTGCATGACCATATTTGAGGTGCTTGGAGGATCCTGAAGCCAAAGAAGTACTTCAGGATATACATGAAGGGGATTGTGGTAATCACACTGGGGGCAGATCATTGTTCTCGAAAGTATTAAGGACAGGATATTATTGGCCAACGATGAGAAAAGATGCTGCAGAATATGCACGAAGATGTGATGCATGTCAAAGACATAGTAACATACTACATCAACCAGCTGAACCATTATATCCTGTAGTTTCCCCTTGGCCATTCATGAAATGGGGGATGGATATAGTAGGGAAGTTGCCAAAAGCTCCTGTTAGTGCA
>JARYGA010027855.1:0-24278 GCA_030545235.1 Helianthus tuberosus
ATCAATTAATAAAAATAATACTTGGTCGTTAACCGAGTTACCGCGCGGTGCAAAAGCGATTGGTTTGAAGTGGGTTTTCAAGGTTAAGCGAAACGCGGATGGCTCACTAAATAAACACAAGGCTAGACTCGTGGCGAAGGGTTATGTTCAGCAACCTGGAGTCGATTTTGACGAAGTGTTCGCGCCAGTTGCTTGACTTGAAACAGTTCGGTTACTTTTATCTCTCGCAGCGAATGAAGGGTGGGAATTACATCATCTAGATGTTAAATCTGCATTCCTACATGGCGAATTAAAAGAAGAAGTTTATGTCGTTCAACCGGAAGGGTTCGTTAAAAAAGGCGAAGAGCATAAAGTCTATAAATTATCGAAGGCGTTATACGGGTTAAGGCAAGCTCCATGTGTGTGGAATACGAAATTAAATAATATTTTATTAGATATGAAATTTCACCGGTGCTCGTAAGAACAAGCCGTATACCGAAGAACCGTTGGAACGGACATCTTATTAATCGGCGTGTACGTGGACGATTTAATTTTGACGGGTTCAAATTTGAAACTTATTATGGAGTTTAAGCGTGGTATGGCTAAAAACTTTGAAATGTCGGATTTGGAATAGCTTACTTATTATCTTGGAATTGAAGTGTCGCAGAGCAAGGACGGGATAAAAATTAAGCAGGAGGCGTATGCAAAGAAAATACTGACGGAAGCCGGTATGATTAACTGCAATCCTACTAGTGTTCCCATAGACCCGAACGTGGAAGTTTCTAAATTTGAAGACGAATAAGATTTTGATGCAACGACATATCGAAAGATTGTCGGGTGTCTCCGGTACCTTTTACAGACTCGACCAGATTTGGTGTTTTCGGTCGGAGTAGCAGTCGGTACATGCAATGCCCGAAGCAATCTCATGCAGCTCTCATCAAGCAAATTCTTCACTATTTAAAAGGTACTTTTAGTTATGGCATTACCTATACTCGAGGAGAAAATATGTTGGTTGGTTACAGTGATAGTAGTCACAACATAAATCCGGACGATGGAAGAAGTACTACGGGACACGTGTTTTATTTTGGGTCTTCCCCAATTACTTGGTGTTCTCAAAAGCAAAGTACGGTTGCTTTATCATCGTGTGAGGCAGAGTGTATGGCGGCTAGTGCAGCCGCGTGTCAGGTGGTTTGGCTAAAAGAATTGATCGGTGAATTACTCGACAAGAAAATTCAGGCGGTGGTGTTACGTGTTGATAATACATCGGCGATAGCTCTCATAAGGAACCCGGTTTTCCATGGAAGAAGCAAACACATAAAATCCCGGTTTCACTACATTCGGGAATGTGTTGATCGTGAAGATATCGTGGTCGAGCATGTTAGTGGCATTGATCAAAAGGCGGATATTTTGACGAAGGCTCTTGGGAAGATCAAGTTCAAGGAGATGACTGAAAAGCTTGGAGTTGAAGACTTGTCAGATACGAGTTCGAAATTCCAGGGGTGATTGTTGGAAATTTCGAATTAAAAGAGTTTCCTTTGCGTGCAAGGCAAGGAACCATGGAGTGTATAATTATTAGAATATTTAAACGTGTTT
Source organism: Helianthus tuberosus (assembly GCA_030545235.1). Taxonomy (NCBI): domain Eukaryota; kingdom Viridiplantae; phylum Streptophyta; class Magnoliopsida; order Asterales; family Asteraceae; genus Helianthus; species Helianthus tuberosus. The sequence continues at coordinate 1,573 of JARYGA010027855.1, forward strand.
AGGTTTAATTATTTAGTGATAATTATTATGTCCAATATAATAGGTTTATTAGCAATCCTAGTTATAATCTAATAGGAGTGTTTAGATTATAAATACCATGCTTTGGGTATTAGTGATTGTAATTCAAGTTTTGAGTCAGTTTCTTGAATAATAATAAACGTTTGGGTGTTAGCCAAATACTTTGCAATTTCTGATTTCAATTTCCGTTCGATACCGATTCATCTTGATTAGTCTTCTAACTTGAGAAATGTTGGGTCAATCTTGATGGGTTAAACTCGAGTTATGGATCTGGTTCGGAGCTGATTTCAGTATGGGTCAGTGGGAACAATAAATGAGTCTTAGAGAGGGATAGTTGTCATTTTTATTTATGCAAGTAGTGTGTCTAGGTCATGGGTATTAGTAGTTATTTCCTTTGTTTACCTTGCATGGAGTCTTCCCTATTTATGTAAGCTTTGAGTATGAATGAAGTGTGGTTGTTTCAAGTAGTAAAATTTGGTTCCATTTCTGTGTCATCACTAGTCATAAGCCAGGGACATCAAGACATACATAATTTTCAATAAACTTTCTCTCTATGTTAGGTTAGATCTGGAATAGTTTAGGATAGATTAGTTTAGTTTTTGATTCCTTTAGGTCATATGGGTTGAACGCATCAAACTGTTAAACATATTGAAATGCATAAATTAAATCCTGGTAAATTGCTATATTAAAATAAGTTTAGATTGTTTTAGTTAGTATAGTTTTCTTTATCTAATTTAGCATGCTATTGAACCATAAAGTTAAATGAAAAAGAATAAAACATGTTATGGGGTCAGGTTGGCTGTTTTTGACATGTTATCTTGCCTGCCCATTTTGCCACCCCTAATTATCAAACTATATATGACCAGGAAATGAAGGCTAGAGGGGTTAAAGATTGCCGACTGCAATTGCTCAAGGATGTTAGTGGTGCTTTTAGACCAGGGATATTGACTGCACTTATTGGAGTTACTGGTGCTGGAAAGACAACCTTGATGGATGTGTTAGCAGGTCGTAAGACTGGTGGATACATTGAAGGAAATATCTTTGTTTCAGGATACTCAAAGAATCAATCAACATTTGCTCGTGTTAGCGGTTATTGTGAACAAAATGATATTCACTCGCCAAATGTCACTGTTTATGAATCTCTTTTATATTCTGCATGGCTTCGTCTATCTTCAGAAGTTGATACAAGTACACGCAAGGTATTTACTTATTATTTATTACCTTTTATGACTTTTTTCATTATAATTATCACTATTTAAGTTCAGAATCCTCTATGTTCTTTCTTGTGTTGACAATTTTTGTGAATTTTAGATGTTCGTTGATGAACTGATGGAACTAGTAGAGCTTCATCCTTTAAGGAATGGAATTGTTGGGCTTCCAGGTGTAAATGGTCTTACGATAGAGCAACGGAAGAGGTTAACAATAGCAGTAGAGTTGGTGGCGAACCCATCCATCATCTTCTTGGATGAACCAACCTCTGGCCTTGATGCTAGATCTGCAGCCATTGTCATGCGTACTGTAAGAAACACAGTTGACACGGGGAGAACTGTTGTTTGCACAATTCACCAACCAAGCATAGATATTTTCGAATCTTTTGATGAGGTTTGTAGCATACAAATGAGAGATTTTGAAAATGGGTCGTGTTGGGTTGACCCATAAATACCTCGTTTGTCATTTTAAATAGAATTTATAGATAAGTATATGCTCAGAGTAACATATATCATACAATAATATTTGAAGTCTTTGAAGAAAATGAATTTTAGGAGGTTGTATGTATTAAAAGTAGACTTTTGACAACTGTCAATTCACTTTACCCATTCTCCATATAGACAAAAATAATTATTTGACCTGTATGAGATAAAACAATGCTCAAAATTAACCCATTCATAAGTGAATGGGTGAAAATTGCCATGTCTCGGGCAAATCTATAGAATTGTCATTTTTATGCTAATCCTGGTGTGATGCTTAAATTTGCAGTTACTTTTGATGAAGATTGGAGGACAAATTATCTACGCTGGACCATTAGGTGACCGGTCTCACAAGCTTGTGGAATATTTTGAAGTGAGTATGAGTATGACCAGCAAATATTAGCCATGATCTTGTGTACTTTAAATGAAATTTTCCTAATTTTTATTTCCTTTAGGCTATTTCAGGGGTGCCAAAGATCAAGAATGGTTATAATCCTGCCACATGGGTATTGGAAGTGACTTCTTCTTCAGCTGAAATTCAACTTAATGTTGACTATGCTCAGATTTATGCCAATTCCACCCTCTATCAGTAATTTCTACGTCTTATATCTGGTATAATTGTTTTCGTTCTATATTTCTAATATATGTTTTATGGATAATCTATGGTGTTATCAGGGACAATCAAAAACTAATTGCGGAACTTAGTGTCCCACCAAGCGGTTCCAAGGATCTCTCTTTTAAAACCAAGTACACACAACCGTTTATCATACAATGCAAAGCGTGTTTGTGGAAACAACATTGGTCGTATTGGAGGAACCCGCAATATAACGTCATTCGCTTTGTTGTCACCATCGTCATTGCTGGTCTATTTGCTGCTATTTTCTTCAAAAAGGGTGAAAAGATGTATGGCTATTCATACTTTGCTTCGTCAATCTTAATAATTTAACCTCTTCTACTTAATCTATCCATGATTTCACTTTAGAAGGCCACATAAAAGAAACTTATATGTATATAAATGTATTAACTAAAAAAGAGTTATTACACTTTCTTTTCATTTCTCTTATCTGAAAATTTAAAGTGAAGATAAACGAATTGATCACAAATTAATCATCAAAATACTGCTAGAGAAGCATATGAATAGTTCAACATTACCTTACCTTTGAGTTTGTGCATACAGACATCAACTACAAGATCTTCTGGATTTGTGTGGAGCTTTGTATGCTGTTGTTCTCTTCCTTGGAGCAATAAATCAAAACTCAGTGCAGTCTATTGTTTATGTAGAGAGAACAGTTTTCTTTCGTGAAAGGGCTGCAGGGATGTATTCATCCTTACCTTATGCACTTGCCCAGGTAAGATATGAGTCAGAGAAACTCGAGTTTTTAATTTACTATATAATAGGTAAGAACTTATTATAACTTGAATGATGACATTGTGCAGGTGACCATAGAGTCGTTATATATTGCTATTCAAACTAGTGTTTACACCTTCTTTTTGTACCCGATGATGGGGTTCGAGTGGACAACTGCTAAGTTTTTGTGGTTCTACTACTATATGTTTATGAGCTTTATCTACTTCACTTTATTTGGTATGATGACTGTGGCATTGACACCAAACCCCCAAATATCTGCTGTTTTGATATACTTTTTCATCTGCCTTTGGAACTTGTTCTCTGGAATCATCATCCCAAGACCGGTATTTTGTCTTGCTTTACACCTTCTTCCTTTAAGAGTCACCATAGTAGTGTAAACTAATACCAATGGGGTGGTGGTCCATTGGCAAAGGCAAAGCCTTTAAACACCTTGGGAGGGAGAGGTCTTGGGTTCAAGTCCCACAGACGACAGGAATAAAAGAAATTTGCCGTTAAAAAAAAGTAGTGTAAACTAATATGTATAGGTGCAAAATGGGCATGTTGGATAGCGAGCGAATAAAGATGTGGGTGAAAATTGGTCGGGTGTCGCTCATACACAAACCCATGTATTATATAGTTTTGGAATATTATAAATTTAATGTTACATTATTAATCTAACATTAAGAAAAGTATGATGTTAATATATTTGATACAAGTCCTTTTTGACCCTTTTCCTTTATAGTAAATCTTTTTAACTTAATCATTTGGTCCGTTAGAGATAAACCATAATCCGATATATCCCATTCAACAAACGCTTGAATTTCTTTTATAGTAAATCTTTTAACTTAATTATTATAATCCGACGTATCCCATTTAACAAACGCTTGAAACTAATAAACTTATTTTTAATATTCAGCAAGCACCAATATGGTGCAGGTGGTATTACTGGGCAACCCCTTTCAGCTGGACAATCTACGGCCTCATAACCAGCCAACTTGGTGATGAAAATTACATGTTCGAGGTGCCTGGATCTGGTAACATGACTGTGAAAGGCTTCATCAAAGAACGCTTCGGGTACGAGTATGAATTCCTTCTTGTGGTGGCAATAGCACATGTTGGTTGGATCCTTCTATTTTTCTTTGCTTTCGTGTATGCCATCAAGTTCCTCAATTTCCAACATAGATAACATCTGGTTGTTCATTTATATATATGTAATCATTTTGTTTCTCCATGAAAGCTCACAAGATAGAGTGAATAATGGTCAACTTCTGTAAAACATCAAAGGAACGTTTACGATTTATGCCAATAATAGAGGTATAAGTATAGTAATAATAAGCAGTCGATCTTAATACATATTGAGGGTTTAAGCATTAATCACACAAGAACAAAACAAAGTATGTCGGGATTCATGTCAATCTTTTGGTCCAATTGGTGTAAGTTTGATTTTGTGTAATTTGATGTAGTTTGTTGTTTGGCTGCCTATTGGCTTGGTGGTTTTGTGAATGAAGTTGAACTTTCAAAAAAAAATAGACTCGTTCACGGTTCACCTGCTAACCCGTGAGCTGTGAACAAACCCCGATTAGACCAACATGCACCCCCTAATCGTTATAGTTGTTTGTTGATAGGGGGCCAATAACCCAAATGAGCAACACATTTGTCAATCGATGGGAATGCGGGAAAAAGAGTGAAAAACAACCCATAAGTCCATAACTCACAAAATAATAATCACAAGACCTTATTAATTATAATTTAGTTTTCTTTTATATTTTTTGATTGTATTATTTATTTTAACTAAGTCCGGAGTTTAGGTTATGTTGACAAAAATTAGGGTTTGTTTGGTATGGGGTAATGGAATGTACGGGTGAACGAAATGGTCGGGGTAATTGTGATAACTCGTGCAAATTCCTGAACGTTTCGTTTTACTATGTAATTTCATGTACGTTAAATTAATTGAATTTAGTGATTTATTTTATTTGAACGATTGTGTGCTTGGTAATGTGTAATGTGAATTATGTGAAACCGAAACCCGAAACTGAAATATTAGAATACGTTATTTTGTGAAACGAAGCGTTGTATTATTTTGCTTTATGATGCAAAACGTTTTAATTAGTTAGCGTGTGTAACTTGCAAAATCGTCACTTAGCAAATCCAACCCAAGCCCACCCCCTCTCCTCTTGCGCCACCAACCGGCCCAAACCCCCACCCCATACCCTTGTTCGAAAATTTAAGCCCAAACCCACACCCTTTTGTGTCTTGTATCCCATTAGCCCAACTTCCTTGTGTTTTAATTATTATGCACTTGACTTTGGGAATAAGAAATCAAAAATCAAAACCCTAAACCCCCCCTATGTTCGTCGACCAGAAGAAACCCCCCCCCCCCCTGCGCAAATCAACTCCCAGTTCAGCTTCTTGATTCGCCTTTCACTTCCTTGTAATCCCTTCTCTTGCTCCAAGGTTAGTATTCTTGATTTGGATTGTGGTTCATGGTGTGATTTTGTGGAAACATGGCTGTGATTTTTAGTTGACATGCTAGGGTTTTGATGTTACATGATTTATTTCGTTTGAGTATGCGACTTGTTGAATTAATCGATGATATGTATGCATAAATGATCATTGGCTGCGTTTTTGGTGAAAATCATGATGTTTTGTATCTAGGGTTCTGTGATTTTGATATGATTAGATGGTAATTGATGGTTAGCCTGTTGTTGGTTGTTATAAGGAAGAGTCGGAATCGCTTACACGCGTTTTAGTGTCGTTTAAATGTAAAACAGCATGCTGATTGACGAAAACAGTCAACTTCAGTTGGCTGTAAACGGACCATTATAAATCGAAAAATTGATTTTCTGAAGTCTAAATTAAACGTTTTCGAAAAACTCTTCAAATGGCACAGCAATCATATTTTTTTGAGGTCGTTTGTTATTTTTAAAGGTCCGTTTTGTACAGCAGCAAAAGCTGCGTTTTTACTGCAAAAAATGTGTGTTATTTTTTTCGTCATAACTTGAAATCTGGAAAGAGTTAAGTCATGAAATTCGTAAAGTAGATGGCCACGGGTGTCATCGTAAATCTCCAACTGGAATTTCGTCAATCAGACTTACGATGAATTTTAAATGAATTTTTTCGTGGACTGCATTCAGAAAGTGACGAATCTGACTGCAGCCCGGTAAATGATTTTTATAAAATAATTAGTAATTAATTGAGTCCCGAGATTTTTACACAATGTGATGTGGACCGTTTAGAACATTCTGTAAAATTTTGGGAATTTTTGGAGCAAGTTAATTATTTTATTAAAATACCCGAAAACAGCCCAGTTTTGAATGTTAAAGCTGAAACAATATAAGTGGTGATTTGCGTGTCTAAATGTCGGTTATGTTATCTGATAATGATCCAACTTGTTATATGTCAACGAAAGTGTCATGTGAAGTATCGTGTGCTTACTCTTGAGTAGTTATAGGTGGAATGTATATATGGGCGTGAACTGTCAAAGTGAATGTATGTTATGTGGTAGATGCGTGTAGGAACTTTGTGCCCTATTTGAAACCACTAATGGACTAACTGGTAATCATACTAGGACGTGATTAACCGACCTTGACTGTTAGCTATTTTTAAGAGTCAAACCGAGCAACCAAAGGTGAGTTCTCACTTTTCTACAAAGCATGGGATTCCTGGTGGTTTGGGAATGGGTTAAAGAACAACTATCCCCCTTGGGTGGGATGCAACCTGCGTATTCTCCTTAGGTAGAATACGTACCTCGGTCCTCCTTGGGTAGGACAACCTTAAACTTACTAGACAACAAATCTATCATGAAGTCCCTCATTTTTATATCAACTTAATCGTTGGGCCATTGGCGAACGGGTTATTAGTTAAATAGCGCTATTAGGTCTGACAAGCCTCACACCGTGCCGCAGAGGACGGGAGTGGACTAATGTACTTGGGCACTTAGTCAATGATGATAGACATTGACGCAGGGCACTCAAACATGACTTAAGTCAGTAGTCGATATGGTAACGGGTCTAGTGGTTTACAACATGGGGTAGCCCCCACGGTATATGGTTATGGGAACAAGAAACTGGATAACTTTTGGTTTTCGAAACAACTTATGGTTTTTGGAACAACTTAAAAACGGACAACCAACTGTGAACTTGCCAACATTTTTATTGATATGCTACTATATGCTTTGCAGGTCGTTAGGTTATTTGCTGGAGCTTGCATGGAGAAGGAGTCGTTGTGGGACATGAACTGCTGTGTGTTCATGAGAAACTTTATGAAACTTTAAACTTATATTTTGGTTTTGAACTTAATGTTTCCGCTGTTAACTTAGACTTTGCTAAATTGTTTGACACCAATTATATTGTTTGTGTTGGGTTTTATTTACTTATTTATATTGTTCAATATGGTTGGTGGCTTGATCCTGGTCAGTCACGTTCCCTGCGGTGATACTCCACGTTTAGGGGTGTGACAGATTGGTATCGGAGCCATTGGTTATAGTGAACTTGGTTTTAAAAAGGGAAAAATCTTTTTTGATAAAAACCAGACTATAACCTGTTTAGTGCTCAACGATCCACAACGACACTTCGCTCCACATGCAAGGCTCAACACTTTAGATGGTATGGTCTATGTTTATGTTACCTACTTGTTAGTTACATTTGCATGGTGCGATGTCTATGGTATGCCTAGTTAACGTAGTAGCATGTTGCCCTTATTAACCCTAGTGTGCTCGCTTTGGCACTCAACTGTTTACTTGAAACTTGACAAGTAGTGATCAAATTCTTTTCTTGTTTTCTCTTCACCCCATTACGACAACTGTTTTGTGCGTTCTATTTATTCATACGATTGTCTCGACATGACGTCGCCGTTACAGCTAGAATTCAGATCTGACCCTCTGTACATTCGGTTTGTACGACAACATTCACATGGGCCAGAACCGGCCCAAACAAACTCGGATTTAGGAGAACAATATACCCACGCGTCCATGTTGACAAACCCCATCATCTCCACTAGTCGTCGTCACCAGAAACGAAGCAGTCACAGTTACACACGTTTGTTGTTGTACAACTCGAAACCCTGTCTTTCGAACTCTGTTTTGAACAAATGATGTACTCACGTGACCATGATGCAACGAACTTTCTTATCGTGTTTTTGCCACCATCCACCATTACTGGAACTGCCTCTGGAGAACATAATAGTTTACAGAATTCTTCGGTTATTTGTTGGATTTTTAGTTTCGCTTAATTCTTTGTATGAACATCACCAACCTCCTGTTTCTTCAATCCGCAACCGATATAACGAAACGCTAACAACCATACCACGATTACCACCGATCACACTAATCTGTGCTTTAATGACTGTGCATGATTGAATTAACAAGACAAATGAATTTCTGATTACTGCCATATACATACAAAGGCATTTCATGTTGCAAGATTTTTCATCATTATTACAGGCAACACAATATGGTTCAATTAGTGCACAGAACAAAGCTAGCACAGTTATCAGACATATCAGAAGTACTGACGGGAGTTCAGTACTCAGACAGACATAATGTTAAGACACAAAATGAGCCCGAAACCAAGAGTTACACTAGAATAGTGGGTAGGAAACTTGGGATTACAAAACTGCCTTTCTAGTGATGATTTGGGTGCCGGAAAGTGCCAGCAACACACTAAAACTGCATAATTCTGCAGAAAACAACCAAATTCAGCAAAAATCAGCTTTCTAACATCAAAATATAATGCAAAATTTTGGTTTAATGGTCCAGAATACCTTCCCAAGTGTTGGGAATCAAAACTGTCATAAAGTGGAACATAAAGCACACTAAACTGCCTAATTTAGCACCTTAACGAACCAGTAACCAACCGGACACTACCCGAAACACCAAATTTTCACTAGAAGCACTGTTTTAGCATTTCCGAGCTAGTTATGGTCACCGAACATCATAACATGTCTTATAAACACATAACACCTAAAACACTAAACGTTATACTTGAAATCTAACTTGAATCTTTAACTAATCATTACATCTTAACCAAGACCCCCCACCCCACCTCCAATTCACGGTTCAACATGGGGACCCACCCATGATTTTCCTTCATTTGTTTAATAGATTTTCTTAATACTTTTGAGACACAAGAACCATTAGACAACATGTTGTTGGAGAACTTTACTTATAACCTCAAGACTTAACATACCACTCATTTCATCACTTAAACAACTTACCCTCCTCCCTCTTCCTTCCCTTCTTGCTCTCGGCCTTAACTCACACACACACCACCACCATTTTCATTCCATTAACAACCAATCAAAGGTGATTCAAGGGTGCTAGGAGCTAAGTTAAGAAGCTTGAAGGTATTGGAACTTGAAGGACCACTCCTTAGAGCTTTTATCCACCTTGTTCATCATCTTCCTCATCTTTGATTCTTTCCTAGCCCTTGTGCTAGTAGTAAGCTCTCTACAACTTGATTTTACTTCTCATTTTGATGGTTAAAAGGTTATGTAAATGGTTAATCATAAGAATCATAAAGAAACAAGAAGATGATATTTCACATAAAGCTTAATAACATAAGAATCTATGTTGATTTAGTATATGTATGATACTTGATTGTTGATTTCTTGTGATTTTGATGTTGATCATCCTAAGAAGCTTGCTATATTGTGATTAAACACATGATCTAGCAAGTGAGAGGATGAATCTTGTGCAAATCAAAATGATCATCCTTTATGTGGAACATGAACTTGAAAATGAAGTTGTTTTTGTGTATGATGATGATTAATACATGTTATAAGTCTTGTAAATGGATGATTTCAAAAATAATTTTCTCAAGAAACCAAAGTTATTTACAAGATTTACATAATCATGATTTTTAAAGAAACTAATCATGTTTTAAGTGTTAAATCAAAGCTAGAAACATGTTGTTAGCAAGAAGAATACAAGAAAAATCATTTTTAGAAAATCATCTTGTAAGTTGTAAAAGACTAAATTTTACAAGAATGAGATTTATAAACAAATAACCATATTTTTAGGGGTAACTAAACTTACTTAACAACATATTAAGTTACTACAAACTTTTACAAATTTTCAAGTTCATGATGTAGTGTAAATTGCATGATTTTGGCTAATTGTAAGTCTTGAATGAATGATTGATGATTGATGATGATTTTAAAAGAAATTGATATGCTTTTAAAGCATGGAAACCTCCATTTTTAAGGGAAAACTATGGCAAAATTTTTGTAGAAATTAAACACTTAGGAAAATATTTTTAAACAAGTGTTTACAAATAAATTTTAACCATGGTTTTCATATAAAAATTTGCCATAATTTTTGTTACAAAAGTTGGAGGTTGATTTTTGATAAATAAAAGTGACTAAGTATATATTTAGGAAAATATATATTTAGATGTCACAACTTGTGTGCTACTTGTATATTATGTGTATTAGTTATATTATTTTAGGACTTGAAAATAATATAACTCACAAAAATACCCAAAATTGTAATACAAAATATTACCAAAATTCCAAGAAAATGAATATATATATAATTTATACCCGAATATTGGACAAACCGAACAAGGACTATGGACTATATATATATATATATATATATATATATATATATATATATATATATATATTCCGGAATTAAACTCATATATATTTTGACAAATGAGTTAAACAGTATTTTGGAGACCAAAGAAACGGAAAATATGTTTTTTACAAGTATTACAAGATATATCATATTTTATCAAGTAGAAAATATATTATTTTTTAGTGGAGAAAAATATATATATTTTCTTGAACAATTAGGAGATATATTATTTTTGAAGACAATATATATTTTCTTAAACAAAGTAAGAATATATTATTCTTGGGTAAAAAAATTAGAAATATATATTTTCTAAACCTAATCTTAAAAATACATATTATTTTTGGGGTTTATATAAAAGTATATTTATTATTGCCAAGTAAAGCTTATAGATATTTTTCTATAAGAATACAAAGTTGGTGATTTTTAGTTGTCTAAAAATAATATTCCGGAATATTAAATACAAGTTAAGTATAAAATACTTAATATATACAAGAAAATAAGTATCATCATACGTATAAATACACACCGGAATACACCACCAATACTTGGCAAAATACCGTATACAAATACACAAATACAAGCATACCCATACTTGGGAAAAATATTTATGAAAGGAATACATAATGAACTAAGTTAAAAAAATATATTATTTTTAACAAAATTACAAATAATTGGAATAAATATAATTTAAGTTAAAATATTCCTATTTTAACTAATACTTATATAATTTGGAATTATATAATGTACGTCCAACTTATAACTCAAAGTACGCCAAGAATTCCAAAATAAGTCTTAATAAATGAATAAGACTGAGAGTCGTTACACGACCTAAACGTCTAATAAAACATGGCACGTGTGTAGGTAGTTGTACGACTCCTAGAAGGACCTTTGAGTATACGAGGTAGCAGGACGCAAACTTGTGAGTTCATGTCCCCCTTTTCTCTTAACTGTTTTCGGATTTATAACTCTCGGGGGTGAAATACATGTTACATATGTTTCAATGGTATGATTTGGCTATGAAATGAACTATTAGGTCATGTGAGCATAGGCTGAAACTGAAATGCCAATAACTCTCATAAGAATCATGGACAAGGGTTAGATCTAACGGGTAAGGCCGAGCCCCACTCATGGTCCCTATGTGACCACTTAGAGTGTTGTTGTGTCCCAGTCGAGGTGATTCGGCAACGGTCAAGGTGATTTGACACAGTCGAGGGGGATTCGACACAGTCGAGGGGATTCGACACCGATAATTGTCTACTCGGGTTGAGTACTCCCTATGTCTTCACATACATTAATTTCCTTGCAAAGCATTAATTGATCTGTTCATAGACGTTTTTCATACCTGTTTTCAAATGAGTCTCTCAAATGTTTACAAGTTTATCAGTACTCATACAAAACGCATGAACTAGCTCAACTTTTGTTGATGTTTTCAAAATTTCATGTATTTCAGGAAACAAGTTGAATCTTGGGCGCTGGTGTTGTTTCGGGATGTAAATTTCAAGTTTAGATATCATCCACTTTTGTTGGTTTGTAACTTAATCAGAGGTTGTGTTGTTAGAAACTTAAATGACTGGTGTTTGTAAAATTTTAAACTTTATGAATGGATGAACATCATTTTGATCATATAGTTGTTTATTATAATCGAATGCAATGAGAACCGATCAAGTCACACGCATACGCTTCCACAAAAGTCAGGGTGTGACAGTTTGGTATCAGAGCTTCGATTGTAGTGAACTAGGATTCCTTCTCGAGTCTAGACTACAATCACTAGGATTCTCCCACGAAGACATTTTTACAAAAAGGTTTTTCATTGCATTTACGAAAGCGCCAAGATCCATGAGTCAACCATAATTTTTTAAAGGAAAGACAAAGCAAGGACATTAGTAGGGAGGAGAATGCCCCAATTAAAGTACCAATTGAGGTATAGTCTACGTGAGATAGACTTACCAAAGACGAAATGACCCCCCCCCCCCTGAAAGGGCAAACGAGAGTTATATGTGACATGATGCATTTATTTGCCTGTTTATACTAAGTAACATATTTATTCATTAATAAATATGCGTATAAGTGTATGGAATAATTATTAATGTGAACGAGATACCTTCGAATTCCATTATTGTTCTTGACTCGCACAATGAGACTATCGACCTCGTGCTTATTACGGAGCTCATGGCTGAAGTGATTACCAAACGAGACCCTGAGCTTGCTTCCGTAGAAAATGGTTGTTCTTCCCTCTCGAATGCGAAGGTGCCTGACTACGGTAGTGACGGCGAGGCAGAGGAGGCAACCTTGGTCAACACCCTCATCAGTGGGATGAGGTCCCTGTGGCTTTTGTGGAACAAGATTGACGACACTCTTTTCCAGACAAGGAAGATGAGGTACTCATCTTGAAGGTGCCCCTCCAACTACTAGGAATTCTCCTTATTCCTATTACGTCTAAGCATTGTGCCTATTCGCGCGTAACGATAACGAATGATAGCGCGTGGACCACCATAATGGTCCTTTCCATGTCGGAGGTATAAGGACAGTAGTGTCCCCTCTATGGTTAATCATCTGCTTTGAACGAGGGGAAATTAGGGTGACCATGCAAGACAATTTATTATTACGGGGGCCCACGTAATAACGACTTGTAGTGCATGTAAATCCTGGTGGACTCTGCGGGTCAAGCCAATGATCACCACCCATTTGAAACTTCGAAGTGTTCACACCTCCAGCTAATGAAACAATATTGGGGTAGTTGCTATAACGCTCTGCAATGTAGGAAGTCTGTCTTTGCCTACTTCATGCCTAACACTTATACCCGTAATACGAGTCGTTTGGGAACCGATATCTACGAAAGAAAAGATGGTTAACACCCAGGAAAGATTCAGTGACTCCACACTCTCTATCCCATAAAGTACTCCGTCGTTTGGGTAGTGCATTCGCGCCTTAAAAAAAGCTGCTCTACGATTGCTACAAGGCACAATTCGGTTTCGAGGAAGAAGTCACGTACCCTCACGACCTTATCTCTGCATTTTCACTATCACCCCCCCCCCCTATACGTGGTAGAAATACACAACCCTCATCCCTTGGGAAGTATACCCGTTTCTGTAAAACTGAAGACCTAAGAAGACCAATGTAGAAGAAAAATAACTACTACTTTCAAATTATGGAACTTGCATGACCGAGGTAATGTAACCTCAAGTTCATTTTGTTTTCCTCTGTTAAAAACAATAAGTCAAGTTGTCAAGCATATATGAAAGCTCAGTGGTTGTTTTCTTACTTATACATTGTTGATTATATATGCATGTGATGTTAGGTGATTACATGTTTACTTGTGGTGATGTGTACCTCATAGACAATTATTGGTGAATGTTGTCTAACCTACCCAATACCTTTTTGCCAGAAGAAAATGCTGCCCAGACGTGACACAGACACTAATACGTTACCAAGGACAGAAGCTGAACTGCAAGAACGCATCTCACAAGCAATTGCCCAGCACGAGGCCAACCGCTCCGAGCATAGCGGTGATACCTCTGGAAATAACCCTCCAATCGGTTGTACCTACAAGCAGTTCTTGGATTGCAAGCCCCTTAACTTCGATGGCACTGGGGGTGTTGTCGCTTTCGTACGTTGGGTAGAGAAAACTGACTTTGTATTAAGGATGAGCAAGTGTGCTCCGGAACAAAGGGTTACATATATTTCTAGGTTGTTTCTGGACGGAGCGCTTTCATGGTGGAACCTCCAAGTCCAGACACTGGGCGAAACTGCGGCATACGCATTAACATGGGATGAGCTAAAAGAGTTAATGTGCAAGAAGTACTGCTCACGGGCTGAGATTCAGAAACTTGAGACAGAATTCGGGAACTTAAAGATGGATGGTCCGAAAATAGCCGAGTATATCCAGCGCTTCCATGATTTATCAAGGGTCGTTCCCTATCTTGTCGAGCCGGAATTCAAGAGAATCGAGCAGTTCATTTGGGGACTTGCGCCTAAAATTGTCACATCCTGGCTTTTGCTGAAGCGTGGGTTTATTTGGTGTGAATTCTTAATACCATAGCACAATCATAACAATGCTAAATGAAAATAAAACACATGATAGTCATCCATTCATTGAGTTTTAAAAGTTACCACAACATCATTGTTTTAAAAGTCGACACATAAAAGGACATACAACCACGACACAATTAAAAACATGTTCATACGACATGACAAAAGACTTGACTAGAGTTACGGTTTAAGACTTGAACCCGTCCAGGCAAGGGTCACACTTCCTAGACCTGGATGACATCATTATTCCTTACGTAGCTTGACGTGATTGCATACCTTGTCAGATCCACTAATCTCCTGAAATACATGTAGTTTGAAAAATCAACAAAAGTTGAGCGAGTTCATGTAAAAGTGAGTATGTTTATAAATCGTTAAAGTACGTCTCAGTGTAAAAATGTTCCTGGTATGTAGCAATTAAGGAAAAAGAGATCACCACTGGGTTGCAAAGCCACTGGTATGTGTGAAGTGATGCAGGAAAACTCAAACCTAGCAAATTTGTACCGGGCCTCGGCTGTAAGACACAGTCACCTCTATGGGTCACCCTGACCTCACGGGTGTGGGCTTGCTACACCCAAATAGATCTATCACTCTTGTGTCCCTCGGTCCTAACAACGAGGATTAATGGCTTTAAGCGTTGTACCCACCACACACATGATCTGAACGTCCTAACCCTCCTTAAGCTAACCATACCATGTATAAAAATGTCCTAAATAATTGTAACATGTATTTCACCCCCGAAGTTATAAAACTGAAAACAGTTAAGAGAAAAGGGGGACATGAACTCACAGAAGTGCGTATCCTGTAACGTCAACTTCAAACTAGATCTGCTGCGCGACGACCTACACGTACTAACGTCTATTAGTCGAACGGGTCGTGCCGTGGCTTAGGGTTTAGTGTTTTGAGTTGCGTTACTTTGATATTATACTTGTCAAAATAATAATAATTATTTTAACTTAACTTTAGTCTTTAGGAAAAATAGTTAGGCAACTATTTCGTATCTACACTTCTCAAGTATTTATATGTGTATTTTCCTTCCCAAGGATGGAGGTATTTATACATGTACACTGGTAATTCCGAAAAATATATTTTAAGCCCCACTTAGAAAAATATATTTTAATCACTTGTCTAAAACATCTTAATTCCAAAATATATATATTTTTCCCAAAAATATTATATTTTACTTCATAAATTTTCCAAAATAATATTTTTACCAAAAACATACGTACAAGAGTATTTTTCCGAAATACTATATAAGTGACGTTCTTAGCGCTTCGTAATACCACAATACTCGCGTAACTTAAATATTATTATTTTGGAGTCGTAATATCATGGTATACATAAGTTATATTATTTTTCCCTAACAATAATATAACTAGTCCTCAGAATAAACAAATAATCATACAAGAGTTTTTGTGTAAAATATATATTCTACATATACATATTTATCAAACTTTATTTACGAAAGTCAACCTCCGACACTTTTATTTTGTTACAAAAATATGGCGAAGTTTATAGTCGAAACACAAGTCATAAAATATATTTGTAATATTGGTTTGGAAAAATATATTTCTAAGTCTTGGGATTTTTAGAAAATTTCGCCAGAGTTTCCCCTACGGTAGTGTCCATGCTAATAAGCATATCGTTTTCTTTTCGAAATCAATCAACAATTACCAATAATCAATTCTTACTTTACCAAGAGCAAAAATATATGCGTTACACTCTAGTCATGAACTTGATATTTTTCGAAAAAGCGTAGTAACTTAGTAAAGCTTTTAGTAGACTTAGTTACCTTCCGAAGTGTAGTTATTCCATCAAAAATCATTTTCTTAAACGAGTTACGTTTTCACAACTTGTAAACAATATTTACAAAAAAAATAACTTCTTGAACTCTTCTTGTAAATAAAAGCTTTTTACACTTATTTTACTTACAAAAATTATGTAAGAGTATGTAAAAGTCATAAACTTTTAGAGATTGTTTCTTGAACTTGGTTTGTTTACAAAAACCTTTTGTAAAACTTGGATTAACATACCCATCAACTTACTAATTAGTTTATATTTTGTGAAAAATCATTCTTATCAAGTTCATGTCTTACTAGAAAGTGGTTATTTATGTAATATATAACCATTCTCTAATCTTGATAAATCATTTTATTAGATATTATTTAACAAGATTCATAAGATGATTATCACACAACCAAAAATCATCACAAGTTTAACAACATACTACTAGTCATATTTCATCTTCAAGTAAACTTTTTATGTAGGATTTTATGTAAAGTTTCATGTTCATCTTTTTAGTGTTCTAGTTCTTGTGATTTAAACATAATAACATACTACAACTTGTGATCACAACAACAAGGTGAACAATGGTGTACAAGTAACTTACTACTAGCACAAGGCTAGGGTAGAATCTAGTGAGAAAATGTTGAGAAAATATGATGAACAAGCTAGAAACCAAGCCCTTATGAAGCTCCACACAAAGCAAGCTCTCTTGTATCAACCTTTAAGCTTGAAAGTTACTTGAAAATGGAAGATGATGGTGGTTATGTGGTGGTGATGGTGGCGGTTTGGGGTGGAGCCGAAAGAGAGAGAGAGTGAGTGAAGTGAGGGTGTAAGATTGTGAATGATGAGTGAATCTAGAACTCCATACTTATAAGATGTCTACTACATATTATGTCCACTTCAACAAGCATTCTATCTATTATAAAATTAGAATGAAATTAAAGGATGATAGGAAGTATGGTGAAAATGATTTGTAGGTCCATGGGGACCGAAAATTGGTTTGGGGGGGGGGGGGAGCTTGAATGAAACATTTGCAACTAATATGTAACCATAAGTTAGAATTCAAGTAACTTGTTTATATGCGTTAGTTAATTGATTTTTAATGGGTGTTATGATAAACGGGGATCATGACTAGCCAAAAATAATAAAACAAAGTATTTGACAAAAATTTAGTGTTCCGGGTAATGTCCGGTTATCCGGTTAGATACCCTCCCGTTAAAGTGTTTAATTAGTCCGAAACGTGTCTTTTATATATATTTTTGTAACACAAATTATTCCCGGCACTTAGGAAAGTATACAGGACCATTCTGCCAAATTTTTGTACTTTACTAGCATAATACAATGTTGAATTTTAATAATAAATGCAGAATTCTGCATTTAAAGTGTGTTTTAGGCACTTCCCGGCACTATAACTATCACCTAGTGACGCAGTTTTATGGTCCTCACCTCCCTACACTCCATACTAGTGTAGTGCCCTGTCCCTGGCTCATACTGGCCTCAATATCCTTGTATGTCTATGTGTTGGCATTGTCAGCATGTTTCTGAATCAATCGCTCAGTGTGCTAACTGTGCTGTGTGCATCAAGTATGTCACTAATGTTTGTGTGTAATAAATGGAGTGACTGTATAAATTATGATGCATGTGTATGTATGATATAAAAATCATAAAGCAGTTTAAATTGTCAGTTGTAATCAAGCACAGTCATTAAGCACATAATTAAAATTAATTGATTGTACAGTACTTGTAATTGTGAGGGTTGTCATATTCTCCCCCCGTTAAGAAAATTTCGTCCCGAAATTTTAGGTTCTGCTTCTAGTTGCAGGGGTCTTGGGGAATAAATGTGGGTACTTGGCCTTCATACGATCCTCACGTTCCCACGTGAATTCTGGGCCGTGTCGTGCATTCCATCGAACTTTGACGAGTTTGACACTACTCCGGCGTGTCTTGTTAATCTTCCAATCAGTGACCTCAACAGGTTCTTCAAGAAAGTGGAGTGTGTCGTCGATATGAACTTCATCAGCAGGAATGCAACTGTCTCTTGAGTTGGACTCTTTTTCAGGTTCGATACATGGAATGTATCATGAACGCCATTAAGTTCAGCAGGTAAGTCCAACTTGTATGCTACAAGCCCAATCCTTTGCAGGATTCTGAAAGGGCCAATGTAACGCGGATTCAACTTCCCACGCTTCCCAAAGCGTGCCACACCCTTCCAGGGTGAAACCTTTAACAAAACCATATCCCCAACTTGAAACTCCAAAGGTTTCCTCCTTTGGTTTGCATAGCCTTTCTGTCTGTCACGAGCCGCCTTGATGCGTTCTCGAATTTGAAAGATCTTGTCTGTTGTCTCTTGGACCAATTCCGGCCCAACCAGCTGTCTATCACCCGCATCAGCCCAGCATAGTGGTGATCGACACTTACGTCCATAAAGAGCTTCAAATGGCGCGACTCCAATGCTTGTGTGGTAGCTGTTGTTGTACGAAAATTCGACCAATGGTAAGTGATTGTCCCAGCTACCACCTAGGTCCATTACACATGCTCTCAGCATATCTTCCAATGTCTGAATAGTTCTCTCGCTCTGGCCATCAGTTTGTGGGTGAAAAGCAGTGCTTAGATTCAACTGCGAGCCAAAAGCTTCTTGGAAGGATTGCCAAATCCTTGATACAAATCTCCCATCTCTATCAGAGATTATCGAGAGAGGCACTCCATGACGTGTAACAATCTCCCTCATGTATATTTCAGCAAGTTTACTCGTGTTGTCTTTTTCCTTGACCGGCAAGAAGTGTGCAGACTTTGTTAGACGGTCTACTATTACCCAAATCGTATCGTGGCCCTTGGGCGTCTTTGGCAATTTCGTTATGAAGTCCATGGAAATATGTTCCCATTTCCATTTGGGTATTTCAGGTTGCTGCAGAAGACCTGAAGGCTTCTGGTACTCGGCTTTCACTTTGGCGCAAGTTAAACATTTGCCAACATATACTGCAACATCGCCTTTCATCCTAGGCCACCTGTAGAAATCCTTGAGGTCTTGGTACATCTTATCCGCACCGGGATGAATCGAGTACCGTGACTTGTGAGCTTCATCGAAAATAACCTTTCTCAAACCACCAAACAGAGGAACCCAAATCCGTTTTATGAAGCATAAAGTTCCTTCCTCGTTTGGTACCAACTGCTTCTCCATCCCACGGAGATATTCATCTTCAATATTCCTTTCTTTCAAAGCTTCTCTCTGCGCGGCACGAATGCGCAAAGAGAGGTCTGTCTGGACGATCATTTCCAAAACCCTAACCCTTATGGGCTTAATCCTTTCCTTTCGACTCAGGGCATCGGCGACCACATTCGCCTTCCCTGGGAGATACTTGATCTCGCAATCATAGTCATTCAACAGCTCTACCCAGCGTCTTTGCCTCATGTTAAGCTCTTTTTGATCAAATATGTGCTGTAAGCTCTTGTGATCAGTGAAGATTGTACATTGCGTACCATACAAATAATGTCGCCAAATTTTCAACGCAAACATCACCGCACCTAACTCCAAGTCGTGCGTGGTATAATTTTTCTCGTGAATCTTCAACTGGCGTGACGCATATGCTATAACCTTCTGGCACTGCATCAGCACGCAACCCAAACCTTGACGCGAGGCGTCACAATATACCACGAAGTCGTCCGTTCCTTCGGGTAGCGATAAGATCGGTGCGTCACAAAGTTTGTTTTTCAACAACTGAAACGCTTCTTCTTGCTTGTCACCCCAATCAAATTTCTTGTCTTTCTGTGTGAGTGCGGTCAGAGGTTGAGCGATTTTAGAGAAATCCTCAATGAACCTTCGATAATAACCAGCCAAACCTAAGAACTGTCGAATCTCGGTTGGCGTCTTTGGAGTCTCCCATTCCTTGATTGCCTCGATCTTTGTGGGATCAACGTGAATTCCATTTCCATTTACCACATGACCAAGAAACTAGACTTCGCGTAGCCAAAACTCACACTTCGAGAACTTAGCGTACAACTTCTCCTTTTTAAGTAGCTCTAAAATAGCTCTTAAGTGCTGTTCGTGCTCGTCCTTCGTCTTTGAGTAGATTAGAATGTCATCAATAAACACGATCACAAACTTATCCAAGTACGGCTTGCAGACTCTGTTCATTAGATCGATGAAAACTGCCGGTGCGTTTGTCACCCAAACGGCATAACCAGGAACTCGTAATGTCCATAACGAGTCCTAAAGGCCGTCTTCGGGATACTTTCCTCTTGTATCCTTAGCTGATGATATCCTGATCGAAGGTCGATCTTTGAATAAAAGCTCGAACCTTGCAGCTGATCGAACAGGTCATCAATCCTTGGCAAAGGATATCTGTTCTTGATAGTCAACTTATTAAGCTCGCGGTAGTCTATACACATACGAAAACTACCATCCTTCTTCTTGACGAACAGAACTGGAGCTCCCCAAGGTGAGAAGCTTGGCCTGATGAATCCTTTGTCCAATAGCTCCTGGAGTTGTGTTGACAACTCCTGCATCTCCGAAGGTGCAAGTCTATAGGGTGCCTTGGCTACAGGCGCGGCGCCTGGAACCAAGTCAATGTGGAACTCGACTTGTCGCTGTGGCGGCAATCCTGGCAAGTCTTCTGGAAAGACTTCAGGATATTCTCTTACGACCGGAATGTCTTCTATCTTTAGCTCCGCGGCTTCTTTATCCACGATGTGTGCCAAGAATGCAACACATCCCTTCTGTAAACACTTTCTAGCTTTCAGACAGCTAATGATTCTCAGCGGCGTATCACGCTTCTCCCCATGTACTACGATTGTTTCTTCATCCGTCATAGGGATGCGGACGGTCTTCTCGTGGCAAACAATCTCGGAATTGTTACTTGACAACTAATCCATCCCCACTACCACGTCGAAGCTTCCCAACTCGACAGGCAGCAGATCTAGCATAAATTCGTGCCCTCCCAGTCCTATCACGCATCCTCTGATGACTTCACCCGTTTCAACTAGTTTCCCATTCACCAATTCAATCGAGTATGGAACATCTAACTTACTAGTGGCCAACCCAAGTATATTCTTAAATTCTAACGATACGAAACTATAATCGGCACCAGTATCAAACAGAACAGATGCAAAGCATTGGTTTATAGGGAACGTACCGGTGACAACGTTTGGATCCTGGCGCGCTTCCCTCGCACCAATGTTAAAGACTCTTCCTTGCGCCTGATTCAGTTTTGGGCATTCCCTTTTAAAGTGCCCAGCGTCTCCACAGTTGAAGCATCCTGGCCCTCGGCCATTCCCATTGTTGGACTCTGTATGCCCAAGACACATATTAAATTGATGTGGCTAGTACGTTATGATCCAAGTCGAGTCATACCCAAATACAAGCTAGACAAACACTATAATATTTATTTATGATATGATCAAACAAATAAATATTAACACTTACAATATTTAGAAATTGGTTTTCTAAATAATTACACTTGAGAAACCAATAAATTATGTGGATAATTTATTTTGAGAGAATATTTTATTTTGTTATTTAATGGGTTAAATAACATTTTAAAAGGTTGTATAAAGTCTTGCATTTATGTAGTGTTATATTTATAAAAGTTATAAATATATATATATGAACCAAGACTTAAATTTTATAAAAGAAATTTATTTTTTTTATAAATAAAGCTAGGGCCGCCCCCACCCTCCCCCATGGGAACTCACAAAATGGTTTGGTCCAATGGGATGACATGCAATTGTCATAAGCTAGAGAAGATTTGATTGGGTGGTCTAACCAAGACCATTTTGGTCCAATAAAAGAACATGCAAGTTGTCATAATTGCATGGGTTTTGATTGGGACTTGATTATGGCATATTCTCTAAAAAATTATAAAAGATTTAGATGACAAAAGAAAAGAAGAAGACCTTCCTTTTGTGCTCTAAATTTTCGGCCATATAGTGTGGTGTTCAAAGAATTTTTCAAGTATCATTCAAGTGTTGAAATCCTAGCTACAATCGTAGTGTTTGTTGGAAGCTCGGGGTATACAAGCTTGAGGCCTTCTACACTTGAAGGCAACCATTCAAGAAGTATCATCCATTTCATTCTTATTACTCCAAGAAGGTAGTTTCCTAAACATCCTATGGTTGTGTTTGATAGTATGCATGTTCATATATGGATCCGAGTTTTGGGATTTTGCTTATAAATGAAATTTATATCTTAAAAGGAAACATGTTTTAAATATTATTTCCGCTGCGTTTTTATTTCATATGGATGAAATGACTTTGATAAACATGTTAA